>CM065390.1:37110000-37245000 GCA_033060915.1 Euryodendron excelsum | reverse complement strand
TATTGTTATTTACTAAGTATTAGCTTACGTTTTCTAAAAATGTTTTTAAGTGAACAAACTGGGAGGCTTTGAGGGAGGCCCATTACGTGAATATTTAGACTGCGGCTCACGGGCCTTATAATATGTACTGATATGGGGGTTGGACCCTAATGTTTTGTAATATTATAATGTTATAACTATGGTGGCCTTTGATAGACCCATCTTATGGAATGTTTATGTTTTGGAGATTAGACACCGCTCTGCTATGTATGACACACGTTTTACTTTACATTTATAAAATTTTAACTTCGCAATTATGTATCTTTTAAATAATAAATGCACGGTCATGCACCCTAAATCCGTATAGGCCGGGTTATGGGGCATGACAGCTGGGAAATGTAATTTGGCCCGTTGCTTTTCTTCCTTTTTCATTCAAAAAAATAGCTTTTTGATACATTGTTTCTCTAGTTTATTTTGCACATTAGCACTTGTTATGGTTTTGAGATTATGCTTCCCTTTTGATTGATTGATTCCCATATTGTTGGGAGATACTTCATTAGATACGTGCCACTAATTACTTTTTTATGAGCCTCCCCTTGTAAAGATTGTAGTTGGTAAGCTCCTCCGCTAAGACTCTAGTAAATGGAGAGGCAAAGTGACCCTGATAATTGCCAATCTTAGCAAGCAATGTTATGCTAGGTTTATAAAGACAGATATATACCAATAGCGAAGTAGTTTCAAACCTTCTTTGACAACAAAGATTCACCAATCAACAAGTGACATTTATTAAGTAATGGCGATGGTCATTAAGAATGGGACAGACAGATAAACCTTTGGTAAATAGAGATCCAAATAAGTAATACAAGACTCATAACTAAAAATAATTTATTATTTGAAAAATATAGTTATTTAAACTTAATTAAAATATAAGTATTTGAAAAATACTTATATGCATTTATTTTATTCTATATGTGCTTTTTCTATAAAAATATGATTTTTTTTAAACTTAATTGTAGACATTTATAAAACAGATTCATATTGAGTATGGGAAATGGGTGAAAAAGTAAACATAAGAATTAGTACATTGAATAATAACCCAATGCAAATGAAAAGTAACTTTAGACAAATAAGTTGTAACCCAGCCTTATGGAATGTAACAACTACTTTCACCTAATTTATTTTCAAAATTTCAAAATTTAATATCTTTTATTTTATATGACCTTTTATATAAAACTCATTTTTTAAAACTTATTCCTCGAGATCTATAAAACAAGACTCATAAGAAAGCACTGCATAAATTGTATTTCCAATAGTAATTGAGCCTTCAACACTGCATGTAACGTCTTACATGTATGCCAATACTGTCAACAAGTGCACGTTTAATGGTCAACCTTCATACATTAACCATTGCAGTTATTATTTTTTTCATATGCCTCTTTTCATTTTTTGTGTTCTTCTACAAAAAGCATATGTGACCGTACCACTGTGGTACAATCATTTTCAACAAATGAAGGTTTTCAAAATATTTCGACAAGCCTTAGATTATATAGAAATGCATGCATATAGGACATCCTCATGTGGTATGTGTACTGGCCAATAATTGTGGCTTAAATAACCATTATATAAAAATTCACTTACCTCATGAAATGACCTTCCAATTAATCGATCTGTACCCAACCCACATTGCTACAACAATATGTATTCCTCCTTGGCGGCTGTAATTTTTTACACATTTACACTACAAGGCTCACACCATCACCTTTGTACACAAAATGTGGAATAATGAAGGTTTGAAAGCATTTTCAAGGCATAAATTCTCCGAACTATGCCAAAACATTATTCAAACCATTACAATTTCTGACAAGATTTACAAATTTAAAACGATTTAATGGTAACCCCCAATTGGATTCAAATAGTTAATTTTCTTGCATACATACATATTGACATTGCTTGGATTAAATTCAAAATACATGCATATTGCACATTCCCATTGTAAGTTATTTTTTCACTAAATCACGTATCAATTATCAGTACATGAAGCCGACTACCACTAAAATGAGCTTTCAAATATCTGTTCGCTATAACCATGAATATCTCAATGTGGTGACTATCCAGTTATGGTACTACTACCCTTCAAGGCTCAACCAATCAACTTTGAACACACAGCCCGTTCAGAAACATTAAATCCACAACTTTATGCCCAACATAGAAAATTTACAAGCAAGAACATCATCATATCCGAGTAGTCTAATTGTCCATTCATAATTAGCACAGAATGAACGTGAACAGATCCCATATACGCATGATCCCATTGTCCCCGAAAATAAACCTGTGCAAGCATCAACATATTCCGCAACATAAACCTGTACAAGCATCCATTGCCCAACAACAAATCATCCTCTAAAATTAACCAATCAGAACCCTCCATTAACATAAACCATTTAGTAGGTTACCTGATGCATACTAGGAACTACTATCGTTCTAAATTAACAAAAACAAGTGATATGGTTCCAACTTTCCTCTAAATATTATCCAATGGTTCACCATTTTGAAAAGTCACACACACACACACACACACACACACACACACACACACATATATTTATGACCCCTTTAGGGAATAAAACCTTCGGCCCAAAAATAGTTTATACCCTAAAGGTATAATTTGCAATCCTCCCCCAAAATTTAGGTACCAATGGCCGGTCCTCTCTATAATGAGGTAGAACGCCCTATCTCATCTCTGTTAGAGAGGGAGATTTTATATCATGGTAAGGTAAATACTTAAACTTTTGCCAATGACATATCACTTTATAAATTATAAATTTAAGAATTTAGAATACATTTGTTTTTTTTACAATAATTCGTTTCTGACATCATAACTGAAATATTATTTTCCTTGCAAAGAAATCAAACATTTTATTTTGTACCCCCTTTTGAAATCAATTTGCTTTTCTTGTACCTCTTAGCCAAATAGAGTTTAGTACATAAAGGAATATATGTCATAAACGCTAAATTGAGGTGAGGGTTACTATAGCATGCAAACACAAATCACATACCACTTACTATGAACAATTTATCAGTATGATATTAATTATAAATAAAATTGAAAATTTGTTTCATGTGCTATTGCTATTATAGAACTGACTATTAATTGTGATATCACTAACCCCTTAATGTGCTATAACTTATCACACTATGATCACGCTTATAATTGGGTGGTATATGTATTGTTTCCTATATCACCATTCAAATTTTTGAAAAAAAAATACTATAACTATAAAATCTTATTAAGTTATTTCACAACTTATACAAATTAAAAGCTAAAATGAAGCTTACTAATTGAATCCCCTTCCTCTATATGTATAATATAGTATGGACCGTATAGTGTAGTATATTTTAACTATTGTTCTCCTGATATGTCAAAAATTTTTAAAACGTATTCTTTAAGTAAAACATTTGTATTATATCATCGGCATTATGTATCACATATTTATTAATTTCTCCCTCCATATGTATAATATAGAATAATTTTATCAGTTTTTTCATAATGTACCATCGATTAGATACGCAACATATTTTTGATCCATAAGTTGTAAATACATTTTTTGGCAGGTATATATGCAAAACATTATATAAGTTTTGGTAACTTAAAAACATTTCATTTGAGCCCACATCCCACTGGGGAGCATAATTACTTGTCACGGGGCAGCACTTGTAAGTAGGTTCTAGGTCACAAGCTGCCTTATGTGATGCTTACCAAGGCCGATTGCCAAGCCCCCCAATCTCAATTTCTCATTGGTTAGTTGCAAGAAGCAAGTTGTTGGCACACAAATAAGTAATTACACTGAAAATTGATTGATAGAAATACACAAGAAAATAACAAAATAGTGCATTTCATTACTAACGAAGTCTTTACAAGACTTTGAAAATGCTTAGAAGATAAAAAAAAAAAAAAAAAAAGGGTTTGGTACAAGAAAATTGGTGGGGGAGGTTGTTGACGTGCATACCACCCTTATAATAGTATTATGTGCCCTTTGTAATATGCCATGAGAAAACATATTGTGTGTCAGGAGTCATAATCGTCTCTCACAAATTCAACCCTTCTCCTTAAATCCTAAACTCTAAGAATAGTAAAATACCAGTTAAAAGCTATTGACACAAAAAAATAAATTAGCTTAATTTGGTCCCTTGGAGCTAGCAAAAACGTTATGTGAAAAATCAACAAAAAGGTGTACTACATGTAAACACTGGTTGGTGTGCACAATGGCTCTTCAAGCTAAGCACAAAAGGAAGTACATCAAAACACATCCTAGACACTAAAGTACTACTTATATATACAAAGGTTTGGACTCTAGTTTGTGCAGAAAATTATGGCTGGATCATCCTACAAACGCGAAAGAGTTGTTGCTTGCCTACTGCCTTGGGGCAACCCATAGGGCTGTCAAGGGGATGTCGAAAATAAGTTAGGTGAAAGTAGTTCTATAAGGCTAGGTTACAACTTAGTTGCTTTAAGTTAATTTTCATTTGCATTGAGTTATTACTAAATGTACTAATTCTTATGAATACGTTTTCACCCATTTTCCATACTCAATATGAGTCTTGTTTTATAGATGTTGACAATTAAGTTTAAAAAATCAAATTTTTATACAAAAAAGCGCATAGAGAATAAAACAAATGCATTTTAATTTTTCAAATACTTATATTATAAATAAGTTTAAACAATTAAGTTTAAATAAGTAAATCTCCAAATAATAAATTATTTTTCAATATGACTCTTCTATTACTTGTTTGGATCTGTATTTATCAAAAGTCTATAGATCCATCCCCTACTAATAAAGTTCACTTGGTAATTGGTGAATCTTTGTTGGCAAATAAGGTTTGAAACTACATCGCTATCGGTAGATATCTTTATCTACCTAAGCCTAGCTTAGCATTTCTTGCTAAGATCAACTGCTATCAGGGTCACTTTCCTTCTCCATTTACTAGAGTTTTAGTAATCACTACTTACCAACTAGAGTCATTACAAGGGGAGGCTCATAAGAAAGCAATTAACGTATTTAAAGAAGTATCTCCAAACAATGTGGGAATCAATCAATGAAAAGGGCGGCACAATCTCATACTTATAACAAGTGCTAACGTGCAAAATGAAATAGAGAATCAATGTACCCAAAAGCTATTTCTTTGAATGAAAAAGGAAGAAAAGCAACAAGCCAAATTACATATCCCAATCTTGAAGTAGGAAGCTCCAGTAAGGGTTCATCGAAGGAAGGGGAACACCCCAAGGATATACAAAAAATGAAAGCATGACATGGACATTAGACATGCAAGGATTATCAACCACTACTTCATAAAAGTAGTAGCAATCACTAGGTCGTGGTCGATAGCCGATGCCATTATGGAACCTCACTATGAAGACTCTTGCTTGGGACACCAATGTTTATTCTTACAGAATTTGGGAATGATCTGTTCATTTGATAAATTGACTTATCACTACTGTAACCACCACATACCAGACATTAGGAAAACTATTACGAGAAGTTTGACATGACTCACCATAAACTTTACGAAACAACTTGGGGTTAAAAATTTTGTGCATTGAAAAGCAAGTGTAATCAGTTAATGTAGTGAATTAAATCAATGAAAGTCGTCAATAATATCACGTACGGAGACACCATTTTTGGACATACCAAGTAGGCAAATAAAATGCAGAGGCTCCCCAAAAAATTTGAAAAAAGAAGAACCATTGGCCAATTGCGCAAACTGTAACGTTAGTGGTTAGCAATTCAGTAGAGGAGCTACTGAGGGGTATACCCGACAAAAATTGCATACAAGCCAGATTAGCCATTTGTGGTTGCAGCGAGTACACCAACATAGACATCGCATGATATATGGCTACAGTGGAACTGCATGTTTTCTTAAGGTCAATATTTTTAGTGGCGTTAGCTAATGGTTATAAAAATAAAGTTAGAAACCTATAAAGTCTTCAAAATTAATTTACACAATTTAATGTCTTCTACATGCTCTCAAGTATTCAACTAGCCTGTGCAGGCTGGTTCCTAAAAATTGAATGAGAATATGAATCGGGTTCACTTAGTTCATAACAGTGAACATTTTGAGGGTCAGGTTGAACCGACACTATCAACAATTCCAATTCGTCCTACAAATTGAAACATGCAAAGCATAATAAATGGATAAAAAAATCGTCCCTCATTGTTGGGGTCAATACAAATGCCAAGTTAACATCAACTTTTGACCAATTTCACAAACCAAAAGCATAAGACTTTAATTAAGGGGGTTTATCATCCAAATTAACAATGAAAAAGAAAAAACCATAATAAAAAAACAACTTCAATCCACCAAAACTAACAAAACACCATTTTGAGATGTGCATCCATTACTTCCAAAAAGCAAAGGGAATAAAATCTCATTTGAAGTATGATTTTTCATTCTCAGCAGTTGCATCTACCTCTTCATGATACTCTTCATAATGATAGACCCCCCCCCCTCCCCTTTCATATACCTATGCATTGTCAATCTTTTCTTGTTGGTGGTCATTTGTTGCTCTAAAGGACCCAGTCAACAAAGGATGAGGGTCTGCTCCTGCTGCTAGCATAACCTCCAGAGGGTCACTGTCTTTTTCTATGTAAATGCAAAGCACATCTATCCCGTAATGGATGCTCATTATAGTACTAACATCATCAGCCGAATTTAGTTCAACAAGTCAGTTGCACGTGCTCCAAGCATTTTGTAATACTTAGCACTTTTATATGGATACCTAAGAACCAATACTTTCATATTTTGTAAAAAAGAAATTGATACAATAGCTGTAGGAATGTTGTAGGCAACAATCACCATGCCTCCCATACATATTGTTCGTCCCTTTGTGTGATCAAAATTTTCCCCATGAACGAATTCTAAGGTGACAAAGTCACGCATCTTGCACTTTACAATACATGAAATCATAACAAAGTATACCATACATTATATAATATAGTTGAAAAATAATACACATTGCATTTTGTATGGTCCCGTTGTACATTAGGTAGACCATTGGTAGATTGAGATAAGGGATTGAAGGACAACTAAATCACTTGTAGACAGAATTGATAAACATAGAACATAATGACGAGTAGAATTTTCGGACCATCAACATCAGTTCTGCAACTTTATTTGAAATACCTAATTGTTCTAACACAAACATTACACCACTTTGCCACCATATGAAGCCAATAAATGTATAAACCCACAAACAATGCAACAAATGTTACCACTCACACCTTCATTCAATCCATAAACCTCAATTTATCCATTATTTGATAAAACCCCAAAATGTGTAATACACATTTGTCGTAATTGACAGGCTATTAAATGCATACAGTTAACAACATAATCAAACAACAATGATTACAGTGCAACAAATTTGGTGGACATAAAATCACTTACCGGAAATATTTTCTCTCATCACAATCGTTACTTACTTCTTTCACCGAAAAAGAAAAAAAAATTACAAAATTACGAAGTGTACGTACCTGAGTTGACCACTTTGTTCGAGTATGCCAAAGACAAAAGGAGAGAGAGAGAGAGGCAAAAGCACAAGTTAAAGATACTGGAGTTGGCTAGGGGAGTTTAAAAGACGGGGGATACGGACAAATGACTTCATATTGTATAATAGTAGTAAATGGCATTTCGTATGCCCAGATGGAAAAGAGGCAAATATTGGGGACCCTTCAGTGGTAATTAACATATGAATAAAGTTACAATCATTTGTAATGACATGTACCATAAATGGTGCACCGATTACATTTAGTGCCTCATTTGGACAGCTCAAAAGTAACTAGGTTGGTAAGGCGGCACCCATCATTTACAGACTTAAAATTTTCAAAATTTTAAATGAAATGGTAAAATGCAAGAGTTATGTCTTCTCATTTCCCAATATTTAAGTTTTAAAAGGACCCCAATGTAGATGAAAAATAAAATTACTATTCTTAACTAATCAAAGCCAACAATCACATTTCATGGAGCAAAAAAATATATTAACAAATAAATAAAAATGTAGATAGAAAGCAAATTTTTAAGGGTCTAAAATTTAAACAACTGTTACATGCTATAATTAAGGTCTTATATATGTTCTATAACTTTTGTTAACAAGAAAACCCAATACAGATGGTAGAGAAAAAAACAAACAAAACTATAAATAGTAGACTACAAATCAATTACCTTAGTTAGCTTATGAACAAAAAGAAAAAAAAAACAGAACTGTATGTTGTACATATTGGTTTGACATTAATTAATAAAGGGACAGAAATGTATAATGCAATAATATAATAATTGAAATAATTAGTATCAACAATACCGGTTCGCTAACACTATTTACAATACCGATTTGGCCTACAAATGTATCAATTTTAGCTATGGCTTTGTTATTGGTCGATGGATACTCTTTAAAATTCCTATAATACTATACGAAATTTGTTGTTTTACAAGGAGTTTGGTCCCCCATATTCAGGTTCTGTGAGGTACATGTATATGTAGTCTTAGCTACAAATTAAAAAATGAAGGGTGTATGGTTTTATATGTTGGTAAAAAAATAAAGAATGGAGTGTAAATCGTTGTTACCACAAATAGAAAACCCAGTTACATAACATGCCCCACAATTACCACAACGTCTTCACATTTTATGGTGAAAGTTGTTACAATAAGTAGTAACTATATTTTATTCAATACTCAAGAGTCAGTATTGCCACTAGGGTTGTGACTACTATCACATACAATATATGTATGGTCCTATTGTGGTTTGCTTATGCAAAAGAATACAACCATGTGGTCAAAGACCTTAGGGCCGGCCAAATAGTTTCATACCTGGTTAGAAAAATTTCTAAATTTTAGGGTTGGCCCTAAGAAATTTCATAAGTCGTCTGTCCATCTCCCCCGTCTTTTAAACTCCCCCAACAAACTATGGGATCTTCAACTTGTGCTTTTGCATCTCTGATCTCTCTTTCTGTCTCTTTGTCTCTCCTTCTTTCTTCGGCAGATGTCGAACAAAGTGGTCATCTCAGGTGTGAACGGTTCTGTACATGCAATGTAATTTTTTGTTTTTTTGGGTGAAAGAAGAGAGTAAAGATTGTGATAAGAGAAATTATTTTTGGTATGTGTACTTACCACCTAATTTGTTGCGTTGTAAGTGTTGTTGTTTGATTATGTTATTAACCATGTGCATTTACAGCATGTAAATTATGACAAATGTGTATTACATATTTTGGGTTTCATCAAATAATGGATAAATTGATGTTTATGGCTTCAATGAAGGTGTGAGTGATGACATTTGTTACATTGTTCTTGAGTTTAAACATTTATTGGCTTCATATGGTGGCAAGGTGGTATAATGTCTATGTGAGAACAATTATGTATTCCGAATAAAGTTGCATGACTGATGTTGATGGATAAAAAATTCTGCTCTTCATTACGTTCTGTGTTTATCAATTCTATTTACAAGTGATTTAGTTGTCCTTTAATCCCTTATCTCAGTCTACCAGTGGTCTACCTAATGTACAAGAGGACCATATAGAATGCAATGTGTATTATTTTCCAACTATATTATATAATGTACTGTATATTGTGTTATGAGTTCATGTATTATGAAGTGCAGGATGCGTAATTTTGTAATCTTGAAATTAGTTCATGGGAAAAATTTTGATTGCACAAACAGATGGACAGTCCATATTGGAGCATGATTGTACTTCAAAAGTGCAATTATAATACTTTAACTTGTGCTTGATTAGCCTTAGTTTAGGATTGTATATACATTTTTGGGTAAATTTTAGTATTAACTAATTTTATTTTGTTTTATATAGATTTGGAGCTTAAATTGGAGGACTTGGGATAAAATTCAGACATAGGTTTCAAGGAGATACTATCAGAGTACAAGCTGTTGCAGATATAGTATAAGCTGCTGAAGCACGCATAGCTAAAACTTTGAAAGGCCATAAATCTCAAACTAGAAGCGTTATCGAGGTCCTTAATATATCGATTTCATATAACTTTTTGAGATCTACAAGTTTAGAGGAGAAGCACTGATCGTTCGGATTCCCTAAGTGAACTATCCAGATCGACTTCAACACCTAGTAAATTTTCTAAAGTTTCACCAATAAGGGCTTGTCCGGACGGTTTCTCAAGGGCGTCCGGATGGCTGATCAACAAAACCGTCAAGACTCCCTGCCATGGATTAAAATCCTTCTAGGGCTAGGATTACTGTCTTTTAAAGCCCATATGAGTCCTTTTGAGAGGGGGACAGTCAGGAAACTTTAGAACTACGTTTTTAGGTCTTTTTGAGAGCTTTTTACATAAAAGAACTTTAGATTGTAATTAATTCTAGTTTCATATTCAAGATTCTTTGTTCTTTCAATTACTTCAAGCTTTCAATACAATTTTCATGCACTTTCCTATGGATTCAAGTAGCTAATTATTCCTTCGCATGAATTGTGAAGATTAATTGGTTAAGGAAGGATTCTTCAAGGTAATATTGTTCTTACGTTATTTAATCTTTTCTAAATTCAAAATTTAATAGCACGGGCGTTAATATTGAATTGAGATAAAACTATCTTGAAAAAGATACCCATATGTTAATCAATTGGATCAACTGTTGCCAAGCTTTCTTTTAATTGATTCAAATTCATTAGTTTATTTGATTTTCATTATCCTAGATTAAACCCAAATTACAAACAACAAAGATTTCTTCTTTTCTTTTTGGAGTTGTTTTATTTGAGAATTTTACTTTCCCAAAGTGAGTTTTACCATATTCCACTCCATATTTCCCTATGATTCGACCTCGGACTTCACAGAGAAATGAATACTACATCGCGGCTGCACACTGGTGGATATATATTACACGTCTTTATAATATTGTAAAAGAAGTGATTTATTTCCTTCTTCTTGGATTCTTTTGAAATCAAGTGTTTATGATCAAATCCTAGACATACACATAGACATGCTTTGAACGAGGATGTGTATGAACAGAATCCCTGATACAAATCCTAAAACTTAGTTTCCCATAATTGAAGAGAAGTAAATATGATCTTAAATCATTTTTATAGTCAAAATCCTCCAATTCAATAGCACGGGCGTTGGTATTGGATCAACATAAAAATTGCCTTGAAGAAGACACCTAAACACCAATCAATTTGATCAACTGTTGCCAAGCCTTCTTTTATTGAGTGTAATTCATTAGTTTAATTATACTTTTATTGCATTAGAATAATTCTCAAAACTACATCAAATAAATAATTTTTCTTTTCTTTTGGTTACTGTTGGAGTTGTTTTTCTGAGAATTCTACTTTTCCAAAGTGAGTTTTACTATATTCCACTCCATATTTTCCCGTGGTTCAACCTCGGACTTCACCGAGAAATTATTACTATATCGTGGTTGTACACTAGAAAATATATATCGCACATTTCAGGAGCAATCAGTTTTTGGCGCCATTGTTGGTGAAGTGAGTGAAAAAGAGAGATGTTGGGAAGTGAGTCCTTTAGTAAGTCTTATTTGCATTTAAGTACACGATCACGGGACTCCTTCAAAATCTTCCTTGTACAAGTCATGTGGCCAAGAGCTTAATGAGGATCTTAGAATTTCAATTACTTATTCTTTATTGAATCTTTATTATGAATTACTAATGGATGAGGAAAGGCCAAACTTTGAAACCATACCATGATGTGGTCTCACCCAATACTTTGTAGGATAGTTTTTATTTTATTTTTTTCTCTCTTTATTTTTTTGTTTTCTAGTCTTAGAGTGTCACCCTTTTCTAGTTGGGGCGAGTAATCTAACTTTTATTGACTATGTCTCTTAGTTTCTTCATCTTTCATTTATTATGACTTTGTTTCTCTCATGTATTGTTACATTAAGGACAATGCTCAATTTTAGTTTTTTTTTTTTTTTGGGGGGGGGGGGGGGGGGGGGGGGGGGGGTGTTTCGATATCGTCATGTTTCAGTAAGTGTTAGAATTTAATTAGAATTTTCATTAAAAAAAAGTTGTAATTTTATTTTTGTTTTTTATTTTTATTTTACTATGAGTTGAAATCTTAGATATATGAATGAATAATCCTATGCATTGATAGATTTGAGTATTTTTTATTTTTCTTCTAACATTCTTGTAATTGTTTGAATTTATCTTGAATACATAAGTTGTGAGGATTAATTTCTTATACACTATCATAGCATTGTAGAATTATCCTTAAATATCTTTTATGATTATATCCTAGAATGGGTGGAGATTTTACCTTGTGAGTTTTAGATCCATTAACACTTTTTAGAATATTTACACTTACTCAAGGATAATTTTTTCATCTTCTATTCATTCAATAGCTTCATTATGTTTGTTCTTAATTCTTATATTGTATACTGATTGGAGTTGTTGACATTTACGCTCTTTTGAATTTTACCTTTATGTACTTCAGATATGATTCTAGAAAATTTTTCTTATTTTGAACCATAGATTTTCTTGTTAAATTCATTCCCTTGCAACCATTTTTAAACCTATGCTTGATGTGATCTTTGTTAAAATGCACCATTGTTAAAGTATTCTCCTAGTATGCAAACACAAGTATCTTCACTTGTGAAAATATTATTGAAAGAAGGGTGATATGTTTGCTATGTGATGAGAAAGGAACTAACAAAGAAAGTAAAAGAAGGGAAGAGCAAGAAAGGAAAAAGTAAATAGGTTAGATGTTAAAATAAAAAAGAAAAAAAACAAGAAAAGAGAAAAATAAAAAAATGAAACATTAAACAAATTTGGGGAATTGGAAGTGTGCATTTACTAATCATTGCATGCCTTGATCACACATGTTTGAACCATTTATCCTTTCCTTTCCTACCTTATACATCTTGGCCAAAGTTGTAACCCTAGAAAGTCCTAGTTGATCCAAATGGTACATATTTGTGAATTTATTTGAGTACAAGCAATATCTTGTCAAGAACTTTGATTATTGTTTAGCTTTGGTTATTCTTTCATGAAACTATGCTAATTCGAATACACTTACACCTTATCAGTTCTTCTTATTGGATTTTTCTTTTGTGTTTCATTAAATTTACTCTGTTTTAATGAGCTTTCCATTGTGAGTACCTTGTATGCTCATTTTAATGTGAGTGTTTGCCCAGAGAGGATTGAAATTGAGGCTTGAAGGATGTAATTATTTTAGTTAATTATGGGTGAGATCTAGTGTATTGATATGTCACACACACATATTAAATCTCACTTATGTTATTTAAGATGTATTCTAACTTTTGTATTGAGTAATGAAGATAAAGATGAATGAATATCTTAGATTACCTTTTGCATAGAATTATTTGTTCTAACTATCTTTCTTGCAGGTTATATGTTGATACTTGTGGGTAACATCACTGGAAACCCTTACAAGACACCACTCATCTATTAAGGGTAACCTAGGGGTTTAAAAGCTTGATACATATGCTAAATGTATTCGTGACTCCTACAAAAATGAAGATTATCTTTTTGGTTTTGAGTATTTTGCTAGGAAATAGCAAATAGCTAGTTGAGTTGTGTAATTATACTTCAAAAGTCCAATTATAACACTTTAACTAGTGTTTTGTTAGCTTTAGTTTAAGATTGTATATACCGTTTTAGGTAGATTTTACTATTAACTAAGTTTTTTTTTTTTTTTTGCTTTATATAGGTTTGGAGCTTAATTTGGAGGACTTTGGACAACATTTGGACATAGGTTGCTGAAACACAGAGAGCTGAAACTTTAAAATGTCATATCTCTTACAAAAATGAAGATTATCTTTTGGTTTTGAGTATTTTGCTAGGAAATAGCAAATAGCTAGTTGCGTTGTGTAATTGTACTTCAAAAGTCCAATTATAACACTTTAACTAGTGTTTTGTTAGCCTTAGTTTAAGATTGTATATACCGTTTTAGGTAGATTTTACTATTAACTAAGTTTTTTTTTTTTTTTTTTTTTTTTTTTTATATAGGTTTGGAGCTTAATTTGGAGGACTTTGAACAAAATTTGGACATAGGTTGCTGAAGCACAGAGAGCTGAAACTTTGAAATGTTATATCTTTAGAACTAAAAGTGTTATCGGGGTCCATAATATATTGATTTCATATAATTTTTTGAGATCTACAAGTCTAGGGAGGAGCACTGACTGTCTGAATGCCGTAAGTGAACTGTCCAGATGGACTACAACACTTAGTAAATTTTTTGAAGTTTCACCAACAAGGCCATTGCCCGTTTGGATAGTTTCTCAAGGGTGTCCGGACGTCCCATCAACAAAACCGTCAGGATGCCCCGTCACAGACTAGAATCCTTCTAGGGCCAAGGATCAAAATTTCATTTTGAAAGGTCGTTTCCCTGATCTCAAAAGTGAAAACTTTATGAAAACGTTTCGGAAACATGGTGAAAACAGAGAAAAAATGAAAAATATAAAGAAACATTTGGAAACATAACTTAATGTCTATTAATATATAATTTTAATTATAATATGACAATAATGGAACATGTTTAAGGGATACATATTCATTGAAACTACATAAACATAAGTAGAATTGAGTAGTAACTAGTAAATGACAATGTAATGCAAAAATAGACAATAAAATAAGCAAACACGTCAAGTTTTTACATAGCAACATCTAAATATAAACAACTAAGTTAATATGTCCAATATTTTATCTTCAATTATTGCAAAAAAAATATATTCAGTTATACATAAACAACTAAAATTAACTATAAATTATATGTCCAATATTTTATTCATATTCAAATATTTATTTTAGTTATTCCCTCTTAGCCTAAGTTTGTAAGTGGGAGAGATTTTTATTACAAAAAAAGTCGAGTTTTTTTAATATATCAAAATTTAAAAAGTTCAATAGAAAAGATAATTAATTTATTTATTGCATATATATGACAATAACAATTACAAATATGTTTTTTAACATAAAACTTATATTTCACTCTAACTCAAATTAGTAATAATGTAATAATATTTATATTTATTAAACCTATAACTTTTGATAATTTACAATATTATACATATAGATATATTTTTTACTCAATAGCTGAAATGGCTAAAGCCCCAACCAATCAAATTAATTATAAATTAACATAAAACATAAAAAGAAAAAACATAAATTAAAATCTAAAACCTAAATATAAAATCTAATTTATGCAAATCACTCACATTAGTTGAAGGAAGAGACCTGGAAATTCCAGTCTCGTCTAACTCATGCGTGAATAAAGAGAGAGGGGGTGGGGAAAGTAGCAGAAAAAAGACAGAGAAAGAGGCGCACGAAGATGTTGATGAGAGAGAGAGAGAGAGAGAGAGAGAGAGAGAGAGAGAGAGAGAGAGTAGCGGGAGGATATTGTTGGAGTCTGGACCTGGGTTTGAATCGTTTGATTTGGCGAAAATAAGAGGGGAGAAGAAGAGAGAGAAACAGATCTGTGAAAGAGAAGGGGGAGAAGAAGATTGAAGCCAAGAAGAAGATAATGGAAAAGATGTACCTAGAGTCTGGCTTACGGCTGACATGGGTAAGTCTTCTACCTTTGTCTTCTATATCTTTCTGTAATTTCTTCCTAGGTTTCATGATTTTTTTTGAAATTTTTTTGCTTTGGTGTGTTAGATTCTCTGACCAGATTTCCTTTTCCTTCTATGTCTTTTTCTCCTCTCAATTAGTTGATTCAATTGAATCAATCCACAGAATCACGGGCTTTCTGTAGCTAAGAGATGCAAACACTTATCATGCTTTGACCCATGCAATTGTTTCCAACGAAACGACATAGTTTCGTATGAAACACACAGAAACTTAGCTGTTGCGTTTAAACACATGGAATTTCAAAATTCCATTTCTGTTTCGCTTTGGTGGCTGGGGAAACCAAATTTTTTAAGTCATTTTTTTGGAAACGAAACAAAATTTTGATCCTTGTCTAGAGCTAGAATTGATGTCTTTTTAAACCCATGAGTCCTTTTGAGAGGGGGATAGTTAGGAAACTTCAGAACTATGTTTTTAAGGTCTTTTTGAGAGCTTTTTACATACAATAACTATATATTGTAATTAATTCTAGTTTTATATTCAAGATTTTTTGTTGTTTCAATTACTTCCATGGGTATGACCCGATCGAAGATGTTGCTTCTTGAAGGCCCCGATCACGTGGCCCAAAAACTGCCACTTTGGGAAACCAATGGAGCGTCTCACATATGATATCAAAAGCTTATGTTTTTGCTTGCTTTTCAAGGCAATATCTATGTCATCTGAAATCGTCTAAGGCTCCCTGAGGGCACCAAGTTTATGAGAAACAGTAGGTGAACATCGTGAATATGATCGATTTTTTTGAATTTTTCTCGGATTGCACAAATTTTGAGGCAAAGTCAGCATAAAAGTTCTCGGTGGCGAAGCGTGTGCAACATGTGCCTAGATTTTGATCAGATCGAACAAAACTTGCCTTGCAGCCCAAGTTGGGCTAGTACAAGGAGTGCCACGTGGCACTCCAATAATGGGCCAGCATAAGCGCATGTACTACATGATTAAGGTTCCCTAAGAAAAGTGAGATATCAAGTAGTGTTCTATAACCCAAAGCTTTTTTCAAAATCCTAAGGGAAATTTCTAGCCCCTTTTCTAAAATGTTTTCCAAAAATCATAGATTTAAAGGAGTTTAGTTGTTTATTAGCTAACATCTTAAAGATAATGAAATAGTTCAACATGCCTTTCATAAGGTATACAAAAATGATTTTCAAAACCTTTTCAAAAACAAGTTCACAAGAGCTTCACTAATCCAAATTCCATTTTCAAAAATCTTCAAATCAACCTTCCAAAAACATTCCAAAACTCTCTTGAGTTGGTCCAAAAATATTTTCTAACTCTCTTAAGTTGTTTCAAGAATATTTCAAAACTCCCTTAAGTTGCTTTAAAAAATACTTCAAAACATTTTCAAGTTCTATCCCAAAACTCCCTTGAGTTGCATTCAAAATTTTCCATGCACTTCTAAAAACACTTTCAAAAACATGTTAAAAACATTAAAGTTCAACTTCAAGAACTTTCCAAAAACAATCCAAGTCCTGTTTTAAAGGCATCTTTAAAGCAATCCAAGTCCTATTTCAAATGTATGTTCTATTCTAAGGACGTCTTCAAAACTCTCCAAGTCAAAAACTCTCTTGAGTTCAAATTTCAAAACTTTTCAAGACTCCATGAGTTTATTCCCAAATCGGGCCCTAGCCCAAACTACGACTAACATGATTCTCTCCAAATAAGATACGTAGGCAACTTAGAGGAACCTAGGTGCAGTCATCACGTCGTTCAAATGGGCACCACGTCCTTCAAATGGAGACATTTCAAAAATGTTTCAATAACACAATTTTCAAAACTTGCCCGAATTATGAATGACCTGATTCTTGCCAAATGAGAAATGTAGGCAACCTAAAATGGAGCGGTCATAACCATTTTCAAATCAAGTCTTCCTTTTTCAAAATATTCCATCTCTCAAGATTCTATCTCAAATCATATTTAAAAAACTTTCCATTTTCAAAATTGTTCAAAACATGCATCATGCATCATTCATCCCAAAAGTGATGATCAAACCCCATTTTCAAAACTCTAAAGTGGATATAGGTGGATACTAGGTACCCGGTGATTCAAGTGAGTGAATCAAGAGTGAATAGGCATGTAGGAACCGAAAGGACGGGGTAGGGTGATGATATTAAGATATCTTCCCTACACGTAACCAACCCCCAAACCATAGATTTCTATTCAAAGACCAAAATCGAAGTCACATTTTCAAAAGGGTTTTAAAACATTTCAAAAAATTGCTAAAAATCTCTTTTCTAAAAACCTTCATAAGAATGGCATTTCCAAAACCTTTTCGAAAAATGTAAGGTTAGTTTTCGAATTACACTTAACTTTTAGGTGACCTAGCATATCTTTAATTATGTTAGGTGTCAATTCCTAATTTTTTCAAAAGCCCTTATTCAAATAAAAAATCAGTTTTCAAGTTTAAACCCCTGTTACACTTGTCTTTTTAGGAGGGTAAGTTCTAGAAGAGAGAATACCGTGCTTTTTCCGAACCAAGAGAGCTTAAGTAAAAATCGTGGCACGACAGCAGAAACCCATCTCTCTCTCTCTCTCTCTCTCTCTCTCTCTCTCTCTCTCTCTTATATATCTATTGTTCTTCATTCTTCTTCCTTAATTTTCATCTCCTTAGAGAAACTTTTTGGTATTGTTCCCTAAGGGTTTTTGGTTCTACTCTTCAAGGCCTACGTAGTGGTGGTTTCAATTCATGGTTTCGGCAAAATTAAATACTTCCCTTAAGTTCAATCTTCAAGGGGTAAGAAGGTTTTCACTTGGGGTTTTTGCTATTGAGTTAATATGTTTAAGTTATCCATGATACATGATAGATATTATGTTTCTAAGATATTTGGAGTATGACCTAGGGTTTTACATAAACTTGAAACGTTGTAATGTTTTATTCTTAGTTGATTTAAGTGAATCAATAATATGTTTTGTATGTTGTGATGTTTAATTTGAGGATTCTTTAATTATTTGAGTTGTTTGGTTAAAATGAGATATTATACCATGATGAAAATTGAGAAAAATTTAGAAACTTTAAATGTGATGATTGATATATAAAATTTAAAATGATTTTATGCCTAGGATGTATTTAGAATTGATGTTAAAGTCATAGGGGAATTTATGTAAACATTTTGATAAAAATAAGTAAGTTGGCATTTTGAGTTTTGTAATTTAAATGACTTTGAACATCCTTGAGATATGGATTTGTGCTTATAATGCATTTAGAATTACTACTATAACAATGTGATAATATTCGGATGAAAATGGTGATTTAAAGTAAGATATTTACTTGCTTTTGTATAGTCCATGCTTGTTGCGTGTTGTTGGATGCCCAGTTTGGGCTTTAGACAATTTTAGCTACTTGACATATTGCTAAAATAGATGATTAAAAATGTTTATATACCTTGGGTGATTATAAGAGATTATGTTATGAATTTGATAATGTAAATATTATTGGTTTTACCTTTGTGCGATGTTAGTATTGGTTTAGACTTGGGTTAAAGTCTACCTATAATTGGGCATGGGCTTGGAGTCTTAGTCCTAGGATTTGCATTAGAATAAAGGCATGGTGCCTCATTTGGCAAGATTCACACGTCATTTGGGTGCGGCCCATAAAGTGCAGAATTACTTAGATTCACGTTTTCTTTGAGTGATACCCCGTAAAGTGCGGATGAAGTTGTTGGTGGACCGATATTCCCTCCTCAGTATGATTAGTTGTGCATGCATTTGCATTGAGTTAGACTTGGGTGAGGTCTAGTACTTGTTTTATTCATTTATTATTTCAGTTTTGGTCTTATAGAATTAACTTGACCTTGTTGATGTTGAGTGGCATATGAGGACTCTTGGTGATAGTGTTCTAGTAGAGAATGTTGACGTATGATGCTTAATTTGTACCTGTTTAATTTGTTGTGGAGTATATCATTGTATATGGTTATTATATAAGTATAAATACTATCTAATACTGTGGTAGATTGAAATCGGTAGTACTGTATTGATCATTTATACTACATTAACTGTGTTAGATAGGTGTACTTTATTTACTTTATTATTCCATTGTGTTATTCTTGTAGATGTAGAAAATACCAGATCCGTGACTTGAACCTTGTTTAACATTGCTTGGTTGTTCAATTTATTTGTGTGTTTGGTTCATAGCATTGGGGATCAGTTTGAGAGTTAGGTTTGGGATTGTAGTTTATATACTCTCATGCATATTTATTGTACACTATATATGTTACTTCATATTTATTAATTTTGTAGTATAACCTCCTACTGAGCCGTGGTATACTCACCCCATCACAGTTGCAGGTGGAACCTTGAGCAAGTAGATTGTTGGTCCGAGTAACCTAGTAGTTAAGGCCTTTATGTATTATTTTGACTCGACGTTGTTATATATTTGGGTTTTAGCTATTTCCTTTTATGTTGTATTATAATTTGACATTTTCACTCTATTTTCATTTTGAATCAATTGGATGACTGTATTATTATTATTTTGGTGCATTCGGAGATTTATTTTATGTTGGTAGTATGCTATGACTTTGCCATTGTTGTGGTTTTGTTTGGAGGTTGGGTGTGTTGATATAAGAGTATTGGATTAGAGATTGGGACTTGTCGTTAGAGAATGGATATTGGAGACTTGAATATTTTTCAAACAGACTTTAAATAGGTTTTTATTAAACCGAATTTGTTAAAAATACAAATGGACCCACGCAATCTTGTTTTAAAAATTTTCAAAATAAAAGCTATCTTTAACATGAATTCCAAAACCTATGATGACTAAAATATGACGTGGATCCTGATTTTGACTTTCACTTTTCAAAGCTATACCTTTTATTCCATAAAAACCAGCTTTTGTAAAGTTAGGGCGTGACATTCTGCCTGTTATAACATTTGTACTTTACTTTCTTGGTATGTGAAATGGTTTCTAATGAGCCGCAGTCTTTTTTCTGTGTTCGTTTATTTATTTATTTAAGGAGAAAAGTATAGCCAAGCAGATAAATTGTTATGAGCTTTGGTCATTTGGCTCCGGCACTAATGAAGATGAAATGCTGAGGTGAGCCTGGCTTCTGGAAATTAAAAATAGGGGTCCAATTTCATTTAGATTTTTGGATTTCTATGGTCTAAAATTCAGATTCTAAAGCTACTATTAAAGCTCTAATATGGTTCTTAATTATATACAAACTGTGACCTAGCTTAGCTAATCTTAAGCGCAAATGTTTGAACTCCTTTTGCAGAGAAACGAGCTAAACCTAAACTAAATTCATAAAATGATCTAAGCTAAACAAAACAAAATTGAACTCATACTTGGAGAGATGACCTTCACTGAGAATACCAGACCTTAAGTGGAGATCTAAGGTTGAACGTGACCTTCGATGGAGAAGATGAACTATAAGAGAGACTTGCAGATAGATACGCACAAATTACTTGGAGATCGAACGAGTAAATTACCTTCAGTGACAACGAACTCTACAACCAATCCTTTCAATGACTAAGCTATGGCTTTTCAACGAATATGATCGTGTCACAGTCTCATCTGTATAAAACTTATATATCATCCGTAAACAAAAGGTTGTTATTGCCAAGTACCATTTGTGATACCACACGATTATCAAAGTCATCCCCGTGGAAGAACTATTGACAATCGACAACTATATAGTACAGAGCTGAGAGAGAGAGAGAGAGAGAGAGAGAGAGAGAGAGAGAGAGAGAGAGAGAGAGAGAGAGAACTTGTTATTTTTTCATGGTTTATACAGTTGATTTTAAACATATATATCAACACCACATCATTGATTTGTAATAGCTAGTAACAGGCACTAGCACCATGACCATCTCTTTAACCAAGTTTAAGAGGAACTATAATCATGTGGTGTATCAAGCTTCGTAGCCATAGCAAACTCAAACTGCGTCAAAGAAAGAAAGAGAAGGGAGAGAGAGCGACTCATCAGGAGCAACGAGATTATCCCAGCCCTTTGCAGGGTTGGCAGTTGCACAACTATCCACTCCTATGTGTGTCACGTGCTTGACATCTGTTGGAAACCCTATTTCCAGCTCCATTTCCAGTTCTATTTCTTCCTGGTATACTAAAATGGCAAAAGAGAGAAAAGAAGTGAGAGGACAGACAAGAATATATACCTAAATTAAAATAAAAGAAATAGCACATTTTGAAGAATGATTCGAAATATACCCACCTGGTTTTTTTCCCTTCTCTTTTAGAGAGTGAACCCATAAATTTTGTATACCAATAATTACTCCCAAGTATTGGAACACAGATGGAAAAGAATAAGTTATGATAGTAAATAGAAAGTTTTAACCCCTAGGGTTGGTTAGATGTTCAAGGCTTGAGCTTGCTTCCTTTAAAGTCTTAGGTTCAAAATTGAAGGTCTTTGACCCTATAATTAATCGATTTGTGTGACACAGAGGGACTATACAGGTCTTGAGATTAGTCATAGTACGCTTAAGCTGGCCCGAACTCTTGGCCATTTAAAACAACAAAAAAAACAAATAGAAAGTTTTCCAATGAAATATGTAACCTTGCAATCTTATCCTTCATGAGAATACACTATATATTGGTGGCATATATTCTAGCCACCTTCTCCAATATAGCAATCCAAGTTTAAGCCATCCTAAAAAACTAAATTTTTAAGAGAGAGAGAGAGAGAGAGAGAGAGAGAGTGGCTAAGAACTTTGCTTCATTGCTTTGTATTTTTGGGCCATATAAGATTGGCTATGGTCTATATACATGCAATCTACCAATTAATTTGAAGTTGACGTGAATCCCAAAATGTCTTACCATCAAAGAGCTAAAAGGCAAGAAAAACGTTCAAGGAACGCTGCATAAATTAATTAAATTTTTGGATATCAATTAACACATAAGGGTGCTTGAACGAAGTTGTGTTTGTTTGTATGTATTTACATACATGTCAACAGGAGTGTGTGTATAAATCTATAATATTTTTTTGTCATATGCTACTAGAAATTGCTGGATAAGAACCTACCAAATAATTGAGGGAAGCTTTTGAAACTCTTGATCAGCCTAAAAAACCCACTGGAAATGTTAGGCTTTGGAAGGGTCAGGAACCTCAACGAGCTCTTCATGCTTACACTAGATAACCTTTCTTCCTCCTCTTCTTGGGTTCCTTCACAAGGATTCAACATACATGACCTAATAAGCCCTTCTGGAAATTATACTACACGATGCACAAAAGAATTGTTTTTTTTTTTTTTTTTTTTGAGAGAGAGAGAGAAAGAGAGACCTGCCACAGATGATTTTGTGTGCGGTTTTGATCTTTTAGGCTGTTGTACACTAATAGCCAAGCTGGATTCAGAGAGACAACCTGCGGAGAAAGGAAGAACTACAAGTCTTTCCATACGGTTCATTCTTTATGAATGGAGAGAGAGAGAGAGAGAGAGAGAGAGAGAGAGAGAAGTGGTGGTTGAGGAAATAAAATTGTTGGAATTGGAATGAGTTTGTTATAATGGGTGCTGCTGGCTTTGTTGTTAAGTTAGAATAATTCCACGAATGGAAAGTCAAGACCTGCACCTTTCAGTTTGGTGAGAGAGAGAGAGAGAGAGATCAACTAGCAAAGGTAGGATGAATTGCTAGTTTAACAGACTTACAGCTACAACCCACTCCATAACATTGCGCTAGGTAGGATGAATTGCTAGTTTAACAGACTTACAGCTACAAAACCCACTCTATAACATTGCGCTCTCTCTCTCTCTCTCTCAACGCGCCCCGCCAGCGTCACACCCCCCCCCCCAAACAAGAGTTGTTATCTTTAGCTGGTTTGAAATACCACTTCGCTTTTCTACACATAAAGGAAAGGAAATAAACTTCAATAGGACTCCACCATCTGAAAGGAGCGTATAGCAAGCAATCCATTGGTATTAATTAAAAGCTCAGCTAAAGAAGCATCGATCGATGGGTGTTCCTTAATTTCGAAGATGATCTGTATATATATAGCACCCAGTCGGTCAGGAACTATTATTCACAAACAAATTGGTTGAGGAAAGAGACGTTCCCGAACGAACATACTGGATATATATATATATATAGGAATATCACTACATAAATTAAAAATCAGGGATTCAGTTGGGAAATTTATCCAAGTTGCTTAGTTCTCAAGCATTTCTTTCATGGAGGAAGCTAGCTACCGAACACTCAGGGACTAGGCAGAGAACTTGGCCATGCAGCAGTTAACAAAGTTTCAATCAATTAATTTATATGATACATATCGGAGGATATATGGATGCTAAATATATACCGTACATACGTGACTCCAATTCCATAATACTATTTGAAATCAAATAGTATTTAAGAAAATGGATTCTCTTCGTATATATACCCACGCTGATCATATTTGTTTTGTTCTTTTTCAATTATATATTTCTTTCTTTCTTTTGAGTGCCCTCGCTAAGGTTTCTTAGGAGTCCTTCCATGCCTAGACCAACATGCCAATTGTATGTGCGGCGCCACATGCATACAAGTGGGGTCAATTCACTCTGATAAGGATTAGTAGTTTTGTAGTATTAGTTTTTTGAAAGAAATATTTTGATCAAACACTTGCACCCATTGGACTAAAGCATTGACCCCATTATATAATTAAAAAAAGGAAAAAATCATGAGTTACAAATTGAAGCATAATGAAATCTTTCACTCTCCAAGAATGAAATTATTGTGAGCGTATGTGGGGTCAATTGGCCCATTAAACTTGTAAAGAAATAATATTTTTCACAGCTTATTAGAATTTTTTCAGCACTGTTCAGCGTTTAGCACTATATGGCCCCACCGTGACATGTATGATGTTATTGTGTATAAAACAAATTCATTTATTGTAATATAACAATATAAATTTTCGTTTAATATGATAAACAAATTAAACGTTTTGAACGGTCGGAAGATGCATATTATATAGGAATAATTATACTTTACCACCTTGTGATTTGAGTAAATCAAATCACTCCCATGTAGTTTGAAAATGAAAATATAATCCTTTATTTTTTAGACTTAACTGTAAAATGAGTTCTTAAAATACAAACATCTCTTCGTTTTGTGTGAAAATTATCATTTCGTTTTGTGAAATCAAAATTGATTTTACTGGTTTTGACTATAATAGCAAAAAGAAAAATTTTACAATAAATTGATAAAGACTCATGTATGTAATCACAAGGTAAATTAGTGAATGAATGATTTCTTTCATAGTATTTATAATGAGGTTTATTATGTTATAATTCTAAAATATGAAAATTATAAACATGACCCGTGATTACCACAAATGTAACTAGCAATTACCACAAACATGACAATAGTCACCGTAATGTAATCATATTGTGTGATAATTATTATTACATTAAGTAGTAATTGTGATCAATCTAAGTAATAACTACGATCAATCCAAATAATAATTATCCTTAAGGTCCGGTAACTTCAAGGTACGGATCCGTTCTCATGAAACATTAGAAGTTTGTAAACATGCAAATTGAATCGTATGAAGCATTAATGGAAGGTTCCTTACTAGCCCCATATTTGGAAACCAAAATGATATGTATTATAGAAGTGTCAGGCACTTCCAGTTTCCACCTTTATTATGCTCCGTGTTTGGTTTGTTGTTACCAAATTATAGTGACAGAGCCGTAACGTACATCAAATTTGTTTTGTAGTTGGGCTCCATCATTAGGCAAGTAGATTATCATCCTAATCGGTGTCAGTGCATGATAAAAATAAATAAATAAATAATTAAACGAAAAACAAATTTTAAAAAAACCAAAAACACCTAGAAAACATTAAAAATAAATTAACAGGCAAATAAAATATGCCCAACCCAACAGCTATTGGAAATGGCTCATCTTTTCAAACAAAATTTTGGAAAAAGTGAAATCAAAATGTACGGACATTTTCTAGCTCTTACAAAATAATCATCCACTCGAACATAGTAGGCACACGCATATTTAGAAAATTTATATAAAATTAATATATTATAGACCTTGATAAAATTCTGATCAGAAAGATTTGATTTTTCAAAATTTTCACTCTAAGGGTTTCATTAGCAAATTGGCCCAAATACCAATAAAACCTTGAATTACAATAAAGGGCTGAATACACTTTACTCCTTTAGAATTTGGAGAGCGATTTTGCTGCAGTGAGAAAACATAAGGTTGGTTCGGCTGGTTAGGTGTGTAATTGCCGCATGGCACTAAGGCCATGCACCCATCTTATTGAATTCCAACTTTTAAAACTCCATTTTCTCTCGTCTCATTAATAGTTTTTCCGTTCCAACTCACTCTCTCCCCTCTCATGTAGCCTCGAGTCACTTGAGAATAAAAAACACAGGCTACTCGTTTGCTTTTATTCCCTTTCATCTAATGCTCAATCTATAAATGATGGTTGAAGTGTAGAAATTTCTAAATTAGATGGAGGTTTGCATCATTTAAATTCTAAATCTCATATTTTTGGTGATCAATGGTTTATCACTTATATCATATGCATCAAAGGCCTATTCCCAATTAGGCTTTGTGGTCGTTATATATTGCGCTGAAGAAATATGTTTGAAGATATTTTGGTAGGAAAAAAGAGAAAGAAGAGGAGTCCATAGGTAAACCAAACAACTCCCGTCGTCCTCTATACCCCTCTTTTGCAGAGACGACGATGAAGACTATGATTGGTATGCTTCATCCCCTTTGCCCTTCTCTCTGGCCAGAGTCCTTATGCTCAAAGCTTCATCCCACACAGTGCAATCAGAAAAATCTATTCTAATACACTGAGACAGTGCATCTATACATATAAACATGAAGACTTTTAGAGATATATATATATATATATATATATGAGGAGGAGGAGGAGGTGGAGTTGGAACGGGAAAGCTACTAAAGAGGGGAAAGAAAGGTGGAGTTTTAAAAGTTAGGATTTTGTGAGATAGGTGCATGGCCTTAGTGCCACACGACAATTACACATTAGAACACCTAATCGACCGAACCTACCTTATGTTTTGAGACTGCAGCAAAATTGCTCCCTAAAATATGAGCCAAAAACACATTACTTCCCCCTCATTTAAAAATGAATACACAACTCCACATGTAAAGTGCAAAACCGAGAAAAAAAAGTTATATTTGACAGAGTGTGACTCACTTGCACAACTTGCAAATGGAGTAATAACTCTAGTCAAAACTCACCCATAAAAAGACCATCATGCCCCTTAAAGGCCATTAAAGACCAAACAAATGCCAGACTCTCTTCTTCCTTCAGCCGCACCCCTACGCATAAGGCTCACACTCGTTTGGCTGCCAAACTTCTTCCATCAAATCCATCTCTCTCTCTCTCTCTCTCTCTCTCTCTCTCTCTCTCTCTCTCTCTCTCTCTCTCGTTGTATTTTTGTTCCTTTGATTTCTCAGCCTTATTATTACTTTTTTCAACTACCTTTTGCTGCCTTCGTTTCATCTGCATTATTATGCTTTTTATGTTGATTTTGGTTGATTGCTTGTTGAGAATTTATTTTGGTATCAAGAAAGTAAAAGACAAATTGAGTGATTGCAAACAATTAATTTTCTGTCAAGTTTTTTTTTAGCAACATTTTATGTTTATTTTCTATACCTCAATAATTTCTCGGGTGAATATGTATATATACACTCACATATAGCTAGGAAGAGGTGATTTTTTTGTAAATAATTTATGAAAAACCAATATAGTGTGATAATGCAACAAATTTGTACAGTCTACTCCAGGCCAAGACGAACTGATCTGGTTGAAGGCTAAGGGTCTCTGGATTATGAACACTGGTGTGGTGCCCGCCAAGAACACTTCGATGCTAAAATTAGACAACTGGTTTTAGAGGGATATGGGCAAAGTAATGACCAAGAGTGATTCTTGGATAGCGGCTACATGCATCATGGGTGTAAGTACCCCATTTTTGCCCGCTCGGCAATCTCCGGCTCGACCGAACTCACATTCAAATCGACACAGACACTTTAAGGCGCAAACCAGTTTTTCAGACTCAATCCAGTCAACCAATCGCTTCACAAGCCTGCCAGGCCCAATAGAGGCAAGATGATTAAAATGCCCTTGGGGCACTCCTTGGTCTAATTCTTGTCGACATGTCTTTTTAAAGACAATAAGTCCATATTTCAACCTCAATTCCAGTTTCAATTCCGATCTAAACCAGTCAAACTCAATCCGGCATGTCTTTTGAGAAAGTTGATCCCTTAAACGATAAGTCCATCTAGTACAATACGTTTATTGAGAAAGCACAAAATCCCTTGAAACGATAAATCCTTTCAAACCTGTCAACCAAGATGAGACGCAAGTCCCCAAGATGCTAGATCGATTCACCTCTAGCGCCTACTAGCCCGCCAATGTAGAATATCCATTATCTGCCACGTCGATTGGGAAAGTACCTAAGGCCCCGAGACGATAAGACCCTTTAGCAGCTTCTCGAGATTAGGTAGTCTTTGGATTGAACACACACCGTCGGAGTGACGGAAACACTCATAAGTTTCGCAACCATCAGAGTAGCGGAAACACTCATAAACAGGTTAACATTTGGAATTGCCAACAAAATCCATATGTCACGGGACCGAACACGTCTCTTGGCAGTGACATGTTTACTAAAAGACGAGATACCTTTGGAAACCAGTGCATGTTTCCATCATCAGAGTGATGGAAACACTCAAAACTCGAGTCAACACCAGTGCATGTTAGCCCATTCCGATAAAAAATGATCAAACTGTCCCTGGGGTCCTTCTAACACGCTTCTTGAGAAAATACCTACGTCCTTATAATGATAAGTCCACCCTTTTCAAGATTGTCTCAAAGACAATCTAACACATTCAAGTGCCTTCCAATTGCTTCCGGACCGATTCCAAGAGCGTTCAATCAAAAGGACCATTTTGCCCTTGAGCATCCAATCGCCTCCAAGAACCACACCGACTTTGGGTATCAAACCGACAACCCCTCAGAACACCCTTGATAGTGTTTCCAACCTTTAAACCTTCTCACGGGTCACCTCGGGTCCATTCCGGTGTATCCCCGGTCCAATTGACCATTTTGTCCCTAGTGGACTGGTTAACCTTTTCAACTATTCGGGCATTGTTTCTCAGGCCAATTACCATCGGGACACTCTCTCACCGGTTCCCATCCATTCTCGTCCGAGTCTGGTTACTCAAAACCTTCCGGATCATTTTTAAACTTTCTAAAGTCACTCCTAGTGGAGCCAAGCCAAAAATTGCATGGTAGTCACTACGACAGGCACCTAAATCTTTTGCCTTGCATCCCAAGGGTTAAAAGACATGTTTCTTGTCACCTTAAAACGTGCCTAAGTTGTTGGTACCACTACAAGCCAATAAATGGTCTGGCGCCACTCCTAATGGTGGCTCCAAGCTTAAAAAAAGCACTGGCGCCACTCCAACAAACGTCAGTTCCTGTTTCAATTGTTTATAAATACAGATCATCCCTTACATAAAAAAAGGTTTGCAAACTCAGTCTAGAAACTCTGCCTCACTGAAAATAGAACTCAAATTCTCTCAAAACCCCAATTCTCTCAAGCCTCTTCAAACCCTTGCCTCCATATAATCAAACCCTAGCTTCCATATACTCTATACAAGCCTCCAAACATCCATTCAAGACCAAGTGCTGCATTTTTAAGGCTCTCAAGGTGAAGCAAACAAAACAAACAAAGTAATCAAAGCAAAAAGAAAACAAGTTAGGCTTTCAATTTAGATTATGTAATTCCCCTCTCTCTTCTCTCTCCTAACCTACTTCGGTTCTCTTCTATTTTAATCCCCCCATCTTCTACCTCCTTTTCTTGCATGCTTGAAACAAGAAACCTCCTGGTTCATACCTAGAAAGGTCTTAGAGAGAATCACTATGCCCGAAATTTTCTTTAAGTTTCCCCTAAGATGGTGTGGGTCCGGTTCCCTTGATTATGTGGTGAAGCCTAATCTTGTATGTTCACATCCTTATTGTATTATAGTTGTTATGTTCATGCATTATATTCAATATTGCAATCAAAGTTGTTTTCAAATTTGCATCAAAGTTTTCTTTCAAAACTTGCATTCAAAACCTCTTTCTTTAAAACTTGTTCTCAAAACCACAGGCCTATGATGATTCTAGTCATTCCATGGTTAGGATTGTTGTAGGAAAGTGTTACATTCAATGTGACCATCAAGGTTCAAATTTTGGGTTCAAGCCCTAAATTATTTTTTATCAAAATCACAATCTTAAAGTGATTCTAACCATTCCACGGTTAGGGTTATTTTAAGAAAGTGTTATATTCAATATGATCATTATAGTCCATATTTCAAACCATAGTTGTTGTCAAAATCAAAACCCTAGAATGGTTCTAATATTTTTTTATGATTGGAATCGTTTTAGGAAAGTGAGATATTTAAGAGACTTGCAAAAGTTTATATTCAAACCTTTTTTCCGAATAGTTTTGCAAATCTACTTCCTAAAAACTCTTTTTAAATATCTACTTTTCAAAAACTCCTTGTCTTGAAAGTCCAAGTCAAAACCTTAGAGTCCATAATTAGGAAACCCTAATTCATTTCTTAAAATCATGAGTTTCTATTTTGCCTCAAATCATAGATTTCCAAAATCTCTTTTTTTTCCACCAAATCATAGATTTTCAATTTCAAGATTTTCAAAATTCAACCTTTCCAATTCCATGTCAAATCAAATCTTTCAATTTAGGAAACCAAATCAAATCATATAATTTTGAAAACAAAATCAAATCATCTATTTTTTCAAATAAAATCCAATCTTCTACTTTAGGAAATAGAAATCAAATCTTTCCTAATTTCAATATCTCCTAATTTCAAAATTTCAAATATTTCCTAATTTCAAACTTTCAAATTTTTCTAAATTTCAAATCTTTCTAAGTTCAAATCTTTCTAAATTCAAAACTTTCCAAAATTCAAATATTTCCAAAATCAACTTTTTCCTAAAATGGAACTTTCCTAATTCAAAACTGTTCTAAAATGAAACTTTCCTCATTCAAAATTTTTCTAAAATAGAACCTTCCTAATTTGAAACTTTCCTAAAATCCAACTTTATAAGACCAAACCTTCCTATTCAATTGCATGCTTCAACCCCAGGTTACCTAAGTCCTAAGATGGCCAAACCCTAGTTCAACTCTAACCTTAAAGTTAGGAGGCCTCAACTTTTTTCTAAACCAAGATGGTTTTCAAACTCTAATTCAAGTCAAATTGGTTTCAAAGTTCAACTCAATCTTTCCAAATCAAATTCTAAGTTCGCTTCCAAATCAAAGTCAATTTCAAATCAAAGCTCGATTTTAAATCTTCAAATCAAAGTTCAAATTAAACTCTTTTCAAATCAAACTTTCTAAAGACCCCAAAGTGTCTTTTCAAGTCAAACAAAATCTCAAAGTGTCTATTTTCAATCGGATCCCGTGTTCGAACTACGACTGACCTAATTCCCAACAAAGGGATACGTAAGCAATCCTCATGAGTAAGGTCACAACCTTTTTCAAGTTTTCAATTTTCACAACCTTTTTCAAGTTTTCAATTTTCACAAGCTTTTTCAAGCTTCAAATCCTTTCTTTAAATCTATTTTTAAAATCAAGTCCTTTTCTTGCACTTGCATGTCATGCATCATATTAAATCTCTTTTCAAAATTCTTCTCAAAGTGGATATAATTGGATAATGGATAATCGCAGATTCTAAATGAGTGAACCTAGGGTAGAAAGACATGTAGGTACTGCAAGGACGAGATAGGGTGATAGCCTAGTGCATCTTCCTTATACGTAACCAATCTTCGAACCAAAAATCATTGTTTTTTAAAGATCAAAATGGAGTTATTTTCAAAAAGGACTTAATCTTTCCAAAGGTTGTCAAACAACATGTTTTCTCCAAAAACTCTCTCTTAAGGAAGTTTTCCAAAACCTTTTCAAAAACCCTAAGTTTAATCTTCGGATTGCACTTAGTTTTAGGCGAGCTAACTCACCTTAACAAAGTTAGGTGGCAACTTCAAACTTTTTCCAAAAACCCTTCTATTTCCACAAGCTTCTTTTAAATCTCCAAATTTCATAATCTATTTTCAAGTTTCCAATTCCAAAAATCTATTTTCAAATCTCTATTTACAATTTTTAAAACTTTCCAATTTCAAATCTATCTCTTCAAAGTTCTTTTTAAATCAAATTAATTTCTTTTCAAATCTATTTCTAAATCTAATTTCCAACTCTCTTTTCTTGCACTTACATATAATGCATCATGTCTTTTAAAACATTCTTTTTCTAAAGTGGATAGGATCGGACATTTGTTAGTTGAAGACTCTCATAAATGAATCTAGGGTAAATAGACATGTACGTACCGCAAGGGTGGGGTAGGGTGATGGCTTAGTGCGTCTTCCTTACACATAACCAACCTCCGAACCTAGGATCACTGTTTTCAAAAGACCAAAATGGAGTTATTTTTCTAAAAAGGGCTTAAATATTTTCCAAAGGTTTCCAAACAACCTGTTTTCCTAAAAACCCTCTCTTGAGGATGTTTTTCAAAATCATTTTTCGAAAACCCTAAGTGTAGTCTTTGGATTGTGTTTAGTTTTTAGGTGACCTAACTCACCTTAATCAAGTTAGGTGGCGACTCCAAATTGCTTTCCAGAGCCCCTATATTCAAATTAATTTTTATTTCAAACCTAGTTGCACTCATTCTTCTAGGAGGATGAGTTCTAACAAGAGAGTATAGTATTTTTTCCGCTTGTGTGTGTATTTCTCGAGTGCGAAAAATCTAGGAGCGACAACAACTAAGGCCATGTCGGTAACCTTGTTCCACCCTTTTCGTGTTAGTTTTTAAGATTTATTTGTTTTTCTTTTCTTTTCAGGGGTCTAGGCAATCATTTAGATAGGAGGCGGATTTAGAGGTCGTTAGGCTCTGTGCTAATTATTTATTGGTGATATTGCTTTGCATGCGGAGATTGGAGGTTCGGCTGGGATAAATTACTTGTTTTATGGGCAACGGAGATAATATTTCTAAGGAAATTGGAGGATCGATTGGACTGTATGTGCTTTTTGTGTGCATTGCATATATATGTCGTCATATTTTAGAGATCACATACACCATCTAGTTCAAGCTGACCTGTTACGTAATCTTCCATCAAGTTACTTGACTCTATCACCCATTCGTCGTAGTCCAGTAGACCTTCCTAGTTTTTTCTTGATTGTTGACCTGGGGCCCATTCTAATGGAAAACCTCAACAACGACAACAATGACAACCTTGATAGAGGAAGTAACCAAGGAGACGATGCCGCCCAGAACTGTACCATGAGGGATTACATGAATCTCAAAGGCAAACCCCCACTTTCGCCATAATACTTCCTGCACACCAAACCATGCTAAATATTAAATCAGGAATGCTACCTGCCTTATCTCAATTTCACGGTTATGATTCAGAGCAACCATACACACATATTAAAGATTTCGAAGATGCATGCTCACTTTTCCACGATAATTCATGTCCTATGGAGGTTTTACTATTGAAACTTTTTCCTTTCACTCTAAAGGATAAAGCCAAGATGTGGTTTAATTCATTGAGGCCTATGTCCATACATACGTGGCATACACTGCAAGGGGAGTTCTTGAAAAAGTTCTTTCTCGAGAATCACACTAAGGCATTACGGCGTGCCATTTCTCAATTCGCACCAAATAGTGGTGAGACGTTCTTCCAATGTTGGGAGAGGTTCAAGGACCTACTTTTCACATGTCCACATCATGGTTTCCCTGAATGGCACATCATAAACACATTTTACTCTTCATTAATTCCTCAATTGAAGATGTTCATTGAATCTATGTATGCGAGAATATATCTAGACAAAAACCCCACAAAAGTATATAATTACTTCGATTATTTGGCCAACTTGACTAGGGATTGGGCTAACGCTAACATGACTAAAGATTGGTCCAACAATGGAGCACAAAATCTCATATATAAGTCCACCACCACGTCACATGTCTAAGTTAAACACCAATTGGGGGAGGTAGAAGATCCACGAGCTAGGGTCACGGCACTCACTCGTAAATTAGAGGTTTTGAAAACTTCTAAAGCCACCACAACAGTACTGATTTGTGATATACAAGACCATGATACTACGTCATGTCCAGTAATACCAAGGATACGGGAAGCACTTCATGGCCAAGTAGACTCAGTTGGCCAATTTCAAGGGGGATATCAAAATCAAAGGAGCGGGAACAATCCGTACTCCAGCACATATAACCCCGGGTGGAGGAATCACCCCAACTTTGGGTGGAAACAAGAGGGCCCTTCAAACCCTCAACCCTTCCAACAACCTCTGCCACCATTCCAAATGCCACTGCAACCATTTCAAGGTCAATCAATCACGTATCCCACACTACCTATACCACAACCATATGCACTTCAACCGATACAATATCACCCTCCCCATAGGAGGAATAATGAAGATAATCAAGTGACCAACGACTTAAGATCACTCACGAATCGGGTCACGAATCTGGAACAATCATAAGGGGAGACCAATACGATAGTCAAAGGCATTCATAAGATGTTGATGACTCAACAAACACAAGGGCAATTTTCGGCCCAACCTCAACCAAACCCTAAACCTGCAAACTACGTTGACACGACACATGAACAGGTTCAGGCCATCACCCTTAGGAGCGGAAAGTAACTAGACCAAACCAACACTCTAAACAACAATGATCAAGGGAAGAAGGATGCATCTATCGGGTGAGGGCATGAGGAAAAGAGAGAGGTGAGTGAGAATGAAAAGGACATGAGTGAACCGAAAGAACATGGGAGTCATTCTGAACCGTCTCCTCAAATGTCTAAGGATGTGAGCATGGAAGATTTAAAACATGCTCCATTCCCACATAGGTTGACCAAAGCGAATAAAGCAAATTTGAATGCTGAAATTTATGATGTCTTCAAGCAAGTTCAAATTAATATCCCTATGTTAGATGCCATTAAAAAAATATCGTCTCATGCCAAGTTCTTGAAGGACTTGCGCACTGTCAAAAGGAAGTTGCATGTTAAAGAAACGGCAATGATGAATGAAAGTCAGAGTGCAATTCTCCAATGTAAGTCGGTGCCAAAATATAAGGACCTCGGTTGTCCTACAATTTCATGCATAATAGGGGGTTCTAGGATTGATCACGCACTTCCTGACCTAGGTTCTAGTGTGAACCTTCTTCCATATTCCATGTTTAAAGAACTAAGTCTGGGAGAGCTTAAGTCGACACGAGTTACATTAGAGTTAGCTGATTGGTCTGTTAAAGTCCCTAGAGGTATCATTGAGGATGTGCTCATACAGGTTGATACAATCTACTATCCGGTGAATTTTATTGTTTTAGATACCCAGCCCGTAGATGTCGAGTCTTCTAAGCGTCATATTTCAGTTATTTTAGGACGACCCTTCCTAGCCACTGCAAATGTCATTATCCATTACAGGAATAGGTTGCTTAAGCTTTCATTCGGGAATATAACCTTAGAGACCAATATGTTTACAATGGGTAAGCAATTACAGGAAGTAGACCAAATTGCGAAGGTAGACTTCATCGAGTCTATCATCCAAGAGCATGTAGATCGGGAGTTCATATAGGACCCAATTGAAAGGGCTCTAACTTGGGATGAGCCTAATGACCAACTAGAGTTTGAGTGTATGCGTTTTAAGAACCAACATAGGGTAGGGGAAGGGAGTGAACCTTGCATGCAAGTGGGTCTTTGGACCCCTGTGTTTGAATCCCTTACCCCAAGTGCCATGAAGCCAACCCCATCTGAACATAATCCACCCATTCCAGAAAGAAAACCCTTACCATCTACTTTAAAATAAGTATTCTTAGGTGAGGGTGAATCCTATCCAGTTGTTGTATCCTTTAGCCTGTCTGAAGGCCAAGAGGAATCATTATTAAGAGTGCTTAAATGTCATAGAATTGTTGACTCAAGGTTGATCCCCATGTTGATTTTGATGATAACAAAACCATGTGGTTGTTATCTAATGATTTCACTTGAGTGTGCAGATTAGACCATAATCATTTGATAACAAGAAAATAATTGAGTTGATCGGTTGAGTATCCAACAAGAAGATTACTTAGGTAATCTTATTCTTGAAGAGATTGAAGATGCTCAAGGAGTTCAACAAGTATTCAAAAGAAGGATGCAAGTGACTGAAGATCTTATGATGATTCAAGAAGTTATTCAAAGAAGCAAAGTACTCAAGCAAGATTATTTGAAGAGTATTCAAGTTGACACGGAATCAATTCTTGAAGACTAAAGTACAAATTGAAGTGCAAATACAACAAAGGATTTCAAGTAGAATTGAAGACCGAAGAGCTGGCACCGTACAAATATGGTTTACACTTCACTATGAAGACCCTCGATCCTCATGGCCATATCAAGTCCACTATATCATCATGCATGCTATGAACTTCTAAATTGGTTGATTTTTCTACTCTAAATCTGGAAAATGCATTGAGGCATAAAGCATAAAAGAAAGGGGGAGCAACAAGTTGAAGCTTGTCAAGTAACAGTGGAGAACTTGTCACATTGAATATGTTGAAGAACTTGTGGTGAGAAGCTTGTCAAGAAACAATGGAGACAATGAGTATGATGAGTTGACACATTCAGCAATCTCATGGTTACAACTTCATTTAGATGACTCTTACAAGATATGGAAGCTCACCTTGAAGATTTGAAGATGTCTTGCAAGAATGGAAGAAGAAGAGACTCACTTAAAGATACGGAAGCTTTCTTAGAAGTTGTGAAGATGTTCAATAAGCATGAAAGATCAATTGAAGAAAAGAGATCTCAAGTCTTGAAAGCTCTCTTGAAGATTTTGAAGAAGACTTAGATCAATGGAAGAAGTGATGTTGATTGAAGAACTCTAAATGTAATCCAAAGTGTATTGATTTCATCTTGAAGAGTTGTAGGTGTTCTTGAAGTCAACATGCCTTGAAGAAGTCTTTTCAAGCCTTAGAAACCTTATTTGGATGATCCTTGAAGAGCTTGAAGACATTGAAGAAGATTGGAGAGATATTGCAAAAGTTAAGGTTTTTGCTAAAAAGAGTCGACCCCTCAAGAAAAAGAGTCGACTCATTCAAACAGAGGCTGAAAATTCTGGTGGAACATCAAAAGAGTCGACCCCTAGCATAAAAGAGTCGACTCATTCCAACAGAGAGTTGATTGTGCAGTTTTAGGCCAAAAGAGTCGACCCCTGGACCAAAAGAGTCGACTCATTTGGGCAGAACCTTCAAAAATCTGCTGCAACACAAAAAGAGTCGACCCCTGCAGCAAAAGAGTCGACTCATTTAAGGTAACGGCTAGTTTTTTGAACGTTATACTCCGCCGTTTTCGTATCAAATGGTCTCCCATCCATCTCCAACGGCTATAATCAACTCAAGGCTATATATACAAGATCCCCAACACATATATGATGATGAAGAACAAGAAGAACATGAGAAGAACTCAAGATTAAGTGCTACAAAGTGATATTTCATCTTCCACATCTTATACTCTGTTTTTATTCTTTTGGGGGGTTCTTGAGTGAGCTAAAAATTTGTTCATCTATTCTTTGAGAGAGTGTTATTCATTATACAACCTTCATCTATTATTGGGTGGGTTTGTAAACTTGTGAGTTTGAGTGTTCTTGAGAAAAACACTTGTGAGTTTGAGTGTTCTTGAGAAAAACACTTATGAGTTTGGGTGTAGCTTGGGAAAAACACTTGTAAAGTTTGAGTGAAGCTTGGACAAAATCACTCGTAATTTTGAGAGAAGCTTGGACAAAATCTCTTGGGTTTTGAGAGCTTGGGGAAGAGCTCTTGTAAAAGTGAGCTAGGCACTTGGAGAAAAACTAGCAGCTGTGTAAGGAAAGTTTACATAGTGGAATACCTTCGAGAGGATCGAGGAAGAGAGGACGTAGGCAAGGTTTGGCCGAACCTCTATAAATCTGGTGTTCTTCATCTCTTTGCACATATTACTTCCTTGCATTACATCTTAGTATTTGTTTGCTAGTTTGACTGCTCACTGCTTGTATTGCATTCTATTGTCTGTTTGTTTGAGTTATACTTTGATTAGTCATTGTTATATTACTCAATCAATTTTTAGTTGCATTGTTTGGTATAAATTCTATAAAACCCAATTCACCCCCCCTCTTGGGTTGCCTACTTGGGCCAACAAGAATGGCTTTAGGTTAGACTATAGCGGATCTTCATGAAATTAGCCCCCTCATGTGTACTCATCTTATATGTTTGGAGGAGGAAGCTAAGCCAGTGTGTCAATTGCAAAGATGCTTGAACCTGAATATGAAAGATGTAGTTAGAGGAGAAGTACTGAAGCTTCTCGATGAGGGTATCATATACCCCATTTCTGATTCTAAATAGGTTAGTCCAACCCAAGTTATTCCTAAAAAGTCAGGAGTTACGGTAGTGAAGAATGACCTGAATGAACTAGTTCCTACTAGGATTCAAACAGGTTAAAAAATGTGCATAAACTACTGTAGACTCAATGCAACCACTAGAAAAGACCATTTTCCACTTCCGTTCTTGGGCCAAGTCATAGAAAGGGTAGCAGGCCGAGCATTTTACTGTTTCCTAGATGGTTATTGAGGCTATAACCAAATAGAGGTCACACTAGAGGACCAGGATAAGACTACCTTCACGTGCCCTTTTGGCACTTATACGTACAAAAGAATGCCCTTTCACCTATGCAATGCACCGGCCACTTTTCAAAAGTGCTTGATGTCTATTTTCAGCGACATGGTGGAGAAGATCCTTGAAGTGTTCATGGATGACTTCTCAATTTATGGGGACACTTTTGATGTATGTCTAGAACACCTGGAAAGAGCTTTAGAGAGATGTGCAGAGAGCAACTTAGTGCTCAATTGGGAGAACTGTCACTTTATGGTGACACAAGGCATAATTCTTAGACACATAGTGTCCAACAAAGGGATAGAGGTCGACCAAGCCAAAGTAGAGTTAATCTAATATCTTCCTACTCCTACGAGTGTCAAAGACATTAGGTCTTTTTTTGGGCATGCTAGATTCTACCGGCATTTTATTAAAGGGTTTAGTGTGATTTCAAGACCTTTATGCCACCTTCTTTCACAAGATGTGCCATTTGTGTGGACATCTCAATGCTAAGAAGCCTTTGATAAGCTGAAAGGGCTTCTAACCACTACACCGATTAGTAGGACATCAAATTGGTCTTTACCTTTCGAGCTAATGTGTGATGCAAGTCACTATGCGGCAGGGCAAAGGGTCGATAAGAAGCCTTACGTGATATATTATGCTAGCAAAACCCTTAATGAACCCCAATTGAACTACACCACCACAGAAAAAGTGCTCCTTGCCGTGGTTTTTGCACTGGACAAGTTTAGGTCGTATTTAGTTGGATCACTTGTTATCATCTACACTGATCACTCTGCACTTAAGTACCTCCTAAGTAAAGCCGATGCGAAACCCCAACTCATTCGGTGGATTCTCCTGTTGCAAGAGTTGCAAATTGAGATTAGGGATAAGAAAGGGGTTGAAAACATAGTAGCTGATCACCTATCATGGCTCCTTACTAACGGGGAAGCCCAAGACCCCCTTCCAATTAACGAACACTTTCCAGATAAGCAGCTATTTCAAATCACTACACATACAAGCAAAATGACCCCATGGTATGCTGACATTGCAAACTATTTAGCCACCGTACGATACCATCACATTGGTCTAGCATCGATAAGAAGAAGTTCTTTAGGAATGTGCGGTATTTCTCCTACGAAGATCCCTACTTGTTCAAGTACTATCCCGATCAAATTGTTCGTCGGAGTGTTCCCGACATCGAGGTAAAAAGCATAATAGAGTGTTGTCATTCACAACTGTTTGGTGGGCATTTTTCATCATGTAAAACCGCTGCAAAGATTTTACAAAACAGTTTCTATTGGCCCACCTTGTTCCATGATGTCCATAGCTTTTGCATGTCTTGCGATAGATGTCAACGGTTAGGAAGTCTATCTCGAAGGCACATGATACCCCTTACCCCTATCATTATTCTAGAGGTCTTTGATTGCTGGGGTATTAATTTTATGAGACCGTTTCCTAATTCGTATGGCTATCTCTGTATTCTAGTGGCCATAGACTACATGTCCAAATGGGTAGAAGCCATCCCGTCGCATACCAACGACCATGTTGTTGTGGTCAAGTTCTTAAAGGAGTATATTTTCTCTCGATTTGGTATGCCCCGAGCTATCATTAGTGATGGTGGCTCCCACTTCTGCAACCGGCCCGTAGGTCTCTTAATGAGAAAGAACGGGGTGATTCATAAGTTCGGTACACCTTATCACCCCCAAACACAAGGCCAAGTTAAGTTAGCAAATAGGGAGATCAAACAAGTTCTTGAGAAAACCGTCAACCCTAATCGAAAGGATTAGTCCTTGAGATTAGTGGATACATTATGGGCATATAGGACTGCATATAAGACCATTCTAGGTTCATCTCCGTATGGACTTGTGTACGGGAAGGTGTGCCACCTCCTGCTTGAAATAGAACACAAGGCATATTGAGCAATCCACCAATTTAACATGAGTCTAGATTAAGCGGGTTCTTTACAACAATTGCAACTCAATGAACTAGAGGAGATTAGGAATGATGCCTATGAGAACTCAAAGATCTCCTAAGGCGAAGATGAAGTCGGTACATGACCAACACATTCTGCGAAAATCTTTCAAAGTGGGTTAAAGAGTCCTGTTATACAATTCTCGGTTACATTTGTTTCAGGGTAAGCTTTAGAGTCGTTGGTCTGGACCTTTTGTGGTGCGCAGTGTCACATCTTATGGTGCAATTGAAATCGAGAACCCTAAGAATGGTAATGCTTTTAAAGTTAATGGGCATTGTTTGAAGCCCTACCTTGAGAATGTTGTGGGTAAGGTAGAATGTGTGGATCTCGAGGATCCACCCCCTCTTGATCTTTAGTCACCTTCTAGACAGTGAGTTGTAAATTTTATATTTTGCTGTAGACTATAACCACTATTTCTACTATTTTGTTTTCATCTTTTTCGAGTGCTTTCATTTGTTTTATTTTATTTTACTTTATTTTATTTTAATTTTCCCTTTCTTTTTATTGAGTCTTGTTTCTTCTTTGTTTTAGGTTGTTTTTTTTTTTTTTTTTTTAGGTTTTTCTAGACTAGTTCCCCTATCATTCGTTAAGCGCATATAATGGCATCTTTTGGAACCATGTTATCCAAAAAGTGTCATAAACGGAGTCAAACGGAAGTTGAGCGGTTTGCTAATTCACGGGAGAGAGACATGTTCATGGCCAATTTCCATGATTGTGAAGTCCTGATCGAGCGTCGTGTTCACTTGTTAGAATTTGTGGATGATCTCTTGCGAGCTGATTTTATACATAAGGGATGGTTGCATATGCTTGGTAGAGAAGGGGCTGTAAATGTTGATATGGTTTGAGAGTTTTATGCGTATCTGTCTCATACCTCTCATCCTGAGCTTATTTTAACCTCTACTGTGAGGGGCCGCCCCATTACCATTGCCAAAGAAAATGTTTGTCGTCTTCTACGCCTACCATCCACTTGCCATCCTGATTATCTGTCATTCCTTCATTCTCTGCCTTCCAGTGAGGAACTCCTTACGAAACTTCAGCTTATCTCTATTCCATGGCAGCAGTCTACCATTCTAGCGGCATCTTTGAAGCGTAAGTACCAAATGTTGAACCTGATAGTTGCCACCAACATCATTCCCGAGAAGGGCTTTGTCACTACCATACACCGCTCCCGTTGTGTGTGGTTGTATATTATTGGTAAGGGGTATGCTATTGATCTTCTGAATCTGATTTTGCAGGCCATTGCGGAATCCCGTTACTTGTATGATCCTATGCCCTTTGGTCTTTTGATTGATGAGTTCCTGAGAGCTGCAAGAGTTCCTATTTTGCTTACTGACACTATTGAGTACTCTAGCTATCAGATTTTCGTGGTAGACATTTCCTTTGAGCTACCACTAGAAGCAAATGAATCATCTCGTTCTCTTGAGGATTTGCACGCTCAGATTCAGGATTTAGAGACGGAGATTAAGGCGCTAAAGACTCGTGATGTTATTTAGCTTTGACTCTATGGTTTTTCTTGAGCTTTCTAGTGTGTAGGGAACTGGTTTCATTTTTCCTTAGTAGTCTTTTGTTTTATTTGCCATCGTATTGTGGTTATAACTTTTGATCTTGATACTTTACATTGCTAATATTATCGTGGATTATGATTTTGTTTTTCCCCTCCATTTACGTATGTTCTAAGGGTTGAGTCAAGGTTGATCCTTGATGACTCAAGGTTAATTCCCATATTGATTTTGATGATAACTAAACCTTGTATTATTTTACTAATAAATCTACTTATTGTGCAGATTAACAAAGTTCATAACTTAGACTTAAAGTTGGATCTTAAGTCTAATACATATCAAAAAGAGTGCACAACAACTTCAAGATCAAGCAATGAACACAAAGAGCTATGCAATGAACCAAACAAAGGATTGTCGCCTATCTCTACTTCAAACATATGTTCTACATTCGAAGAGATTGAAGGTGTTCAATTAAAGCTTCTTTAAAGTATGCATAGTTTCAATGAAGATTGATTTGCACCAAACTAAAGACTTCATCAGAATATGCAAAGATCAGTTGAAGAAGTGCAATGCTCAGTTGAAGATGAATTGGTTGTTGAAGTGTTTGAAAAACGCTCAAGAGATGATTCCATCTGATATGCTAAAGACCAATTCAAGACATGTGATTGAAGTTGCTGAGAAGATGGCTCACAATGAATATCTAATCTCTACATGGAATCCAAGTGAAGTATTCTTCTACAATGTAAAGGATCAATGAAGATTATAGATTTCATTAAGTCTGCAATGGTCTCAGTGAAGTGATCTTTAATGAAGAATGAAGAATTGCTATCAAAGAGAGGAAATCAGAATTGAAGCATTGTGAAGCTTCACACAATTGAGGAAGATTGGTATTGAAGAAGATATCCTACAATGATAGAAGGAGCTTTGCAAATAAAGAAGAAAAGTTTAGCTTTAATCAAATGAAGCTTTGACAGTTTGAGATTCAAGTAGAAGATCAACATCCAATGATTGATTCAATCCAAAATTGAATAGATGTTAACTCTGATGAGTTAGGAAGATTTGATTGAACATCATACCCCAAAGACATACTTCTTGAAGTTCTTATACCAGTGCTTTGATAAGATTGATCAATAGAAATCTGAAAGCTAAATTCTAGGCAATGAGGGGACTCATGGAAATGAGGAGTCGCCTCCTGATCACAGACGTAAAAGGTCTGAAGACATATTGAACAATGAGGGGACTCATGGAAATAATGTGTCGCCTCTTAATCTCAGAAGCAAAATGTCTAGAGACCAAATAGAAAATGAGCGGACACATTGTAATGAAGTGTCACCTCATGAAGATAGACGCTAAGGCTTGAAGATAAGATGATCAATGAGCGGACACCTGAAGATGAAGTGTCGCCTCATGAAGACAGACGCCAAGGCTTGAAGATAAGATGATCAATGAGTGGACACCTGAAGATGAAATGTCGCCTCCTAGTAGTAGAAGCAAAAGGCTTGAAGTTTAAATGATCAATGAGTGGGCACCTGAAGCAGAAGTGTCGCCTCATGACAGCAGAAGCCTAATATGAAGCAAACAGATGAATAAGGAGTCACCTCATCAACATGAAGAGGGGACTCATGAACTCAGTGAACATCGTCTGGTAAATGCAGAAGCAGGAAGTGGCGACACCACAAAAGGTGGAGCCGACTCCCTCTATTATAATAACTATTTTTCTTAACGTTATAACTAACTGGACGCACATTAACGATACCCAACCACCTCCAACGGATGGAATGAATGCAAGGTTATATATACTAGCCTCCAACTGCATTTATACAAAAAGAATCAAGAGGAAGAAACAAGAAGAGACAAGAATCACTGATATACACTGAATATTCTTCCTGTCTTCATCTGTGAGCTTTGATTGTAAATCTACTCTGGTTAGAGAGTTTGTTTGTGAGTTGTATACTCTTATATACTTGTAACTGAGAGTTTGAGAGTTCTCTTGTGTAAAGCAAAACTCTTGTAAAGTTTGAGCGGAGCTTGGACAAAACCACTTAGGAATTGAAGAGCTTGGTGAGGAGTTCCTGTAGAGTGAGCTGAGCACTTTGTCAATCAGCAACCCATCTTGTAATAGGTGATTACATAGTGGAAGAAGACTTCAAGGAGGTCTTGGGGTGAGGATGTAGACCACGGTTTGTGGTTGAACCTCGGTAAATCTGTGTCTCTCTTCTATTGCTCTGTTTTCTTTACTTCTTTTGATAACATTGCTTTGCACATAGATTAATCACTGCTATATTGTTTAGATTAATTTTAATTAATCTTAACTTACATTAATATTTGAAAAATCCAATTCACCCCCCCCCCCCTCTCTTGGGTTGCCTATTGGACCAACACTAAGGCCTTAAGGACTTGGCTTACCTTTACTTTGGGGGGGGGGGGGGGGGTGTGAGGGGGGGAGAGCTTTGTGTTTTTCGCTCCGTGTTAGTGTTAGTGTGTTTTTTGTTTTGCCTTTTTTTCTTTGTTTAGTGTATTTTTCGTTTCATTTTTGTTTTGTTAAGTGTGTTTCGTTGATGTTGAATTCCAGGCTGACCATTCAAACGGTAGTGAGGGCGTTCGAACAGGACTGTTTGAAGTGCGTTAGACGGCAGTTCTAACGGTAACATTTTAAGAGGCGTCCAAAGTTGAGTTCAAACTCATTTTGAATGTGAAATTAGTGAGAATTTAAATGTTTTTGGAGTTTCTGAGATAACAAGGCCCTGTCGGAGCTCAAGTACAAGTTTGCATTTGTGCTCCATCATCCATTCCTACCTTAGGTATTACTTTTGAGCCTTCTTCGTGCATTTTCTATATTCTTAGAGTAGTTTTCTACTTTAGCTGCTCGCATTATCATGGCTGGTCAAGCTGGCCATGTTGGTAGAGCTGGTAGAGGCAGAGGCTGGGGAGCAGCATTACCGCATCCCCCAGCATATGACATTGAGAGATTCATTAGTAAGGCTGCCTTGGATGCTTTAACTAAGACCTGGAGCGTGAAAGGGTTCCCTAGAGAGCGGGAGTTTGCTCTCCATACTTTTAGGGGTGGTATTTACCGCTAGGAAGAGGAGTTTGTTAGGAGGTAATAGGTCCCATTGGCTCGCTTCCAGGGGCTGTGTGTGTTCTTGCTAATCACCGAGTTCATGGTGAACATCCGTAGGATTATTACCACTCCGGGGCAGAAGGTGATTGAGTTGTAGGTCAGGGGGCATCAGATTAGGATTACTCCGAGCACTTTTGCTCAAGTATATCAGCTGCCCAGAGTTGCTGAGGCGTAGTTTAGTTACCCAGCTGAGGGGGCGCCTGATTTTGATGTTGTATCTAATGAGGTATGCAGTGAGGGGACACATTGGGTACGTAAACGACAGTTGCTTGTAAGAGTGCTTACATCGCATTATCGACCGTTGTTTTTATTCTCGTGTCATTCGCTTTTGCCGATTACGCATCACACTGAGGTGAGTCGGGTGAGAGCAGCTCTTCCCTGGGCCATAGGTACTCAGAGGTCTATCGATCTGCTGAGATTCATGTTTATGGTGTTATACACTGGGTATGCATATCCTAGACCATAGGGGGCCATTCCTTTTGGTTGTCTGCTCACTTTTGTGATAGAGAAGGCCGGGGTCGGTATTATCCCTGGATTACGTCGGGCACAACAGTTGTCAATTATAGATCCGTCTAGTGTGAGACATTCAGAAGGACACTTACCTCCTCCACCTGAGCAGCCACCTGAGCAGCAAGTAGCGGGAGCTCAGCCTACACAGTAGCCAAAGCAGCAACCGGGATAGACACCGAGTGTTCAACTTCTATTGAAGCGACTTGAGCAGTAGTCTCAGACTTTGGCAGCCCATGGGGTTATATTAGAGCAGCAGAGTCAGGCTTTTGTATAGTACGGACTTGTGCTTGAGAGGATTGAGGTTGTTTTGGTCGAGAGAGTAGTTGTGCAGGAGCAGTATACGGATCATGTTACTATGTTAGAGGGTCGGACCCATGCCCAACAGAGCACTCTTGATCAAATGATGGTACTAGTTCATCTCTTCGATCATCGGATGCATCCACCCCCAGCTAGGGATGATGAGGGGTAGAGTTTATATATTATGATTGTTCATGTTCATATCATCTTATGTATCTAAAACTCAGTTGCACATTAGTGGATACATGTTTTGTGTTATTTTGTTCATGTGCCGATATTTTGTTATCCTTGTTTATTATACTTCAAACCTTGTTATGTTTTATGAATTAGTCTCAGGTGTGCCAATATGTTGATTACTCTTCAGACACTTGAGTTCTTCGGTACAAGTTTGAGTATCTTATGGTTGGATTATCATGGTTTGTATCTTTAGCACATTTATCAGTATTTATATTGATTAGTTCTTATTTATGATTTATGTGTTGGAGAGGATTTCTAGTGAGAACCATAGCTATATTCATGCTAATGCACTTATAATGTTGAGGATATTTGAAGTCATGTGTTGGATTGAATTGAGTTGTTATCTATTCACCTTTGTATTTATGATGCATTGCAAGTTTTTAGCATAAACCTGTTATAAGAGAGAGTTTACATTGTTAGGCACTATTAGTTATATGAGGTTTTGATGTTTTTCTCTTGTGCATGCATGTCCTTATAAGGTGGAGATTTTATACCTTGTGAGCTTTAGAGCCTATTTATCATTCTTTTGAGAGTGATTTACATTTACTCAAGGTTAAGTTATTGATCTTCGTTCATTGAATAGCTTCATTATGCTTGATTTTGGTTTACATGTTGAGTATGAGTTGGAGTTATTAACATCTTATACACTCTTAAAGTTTTGATTTGATGTGGTTTTCGGATTATAAAAGTGACAGCCATTTCATTCCATTGAGCCATTCATGTATATCTTTCTTTCTCGATATTTGCATACACATGAGCTGAAAAGTTTGTCAATGCTAAATTCCGGAGTTGGTGCATTGCTTATGTATAGGTGAAATTAAAAGTGTATGGAGTTGAAAAGTAAAGAAAAGAATAGAAAGGGATGGAAAAGAAAAAAAAAAGAAAAACATTCCAAATGGGAAAAGGAAGTGAAGGAAGATGAGAAAATGTGAAAGTTATTCAAAAGTTGGAAGCGGGGAGTGTATATTCATTGATCATCATGTGTAGTGCACATGCATATGCTGAAATCTATTACCGTTTTTTATCTTCTTTCATGGCTCTTCTTTTATTCATCATCTATATGGCCATAATATCCGAAATTACATGAATTTTTAATTCAATTGTGTATAGGTCATTAATGTCAATTCTTAATGGTGCTAAAATAGTAAATATTCTTTGATGAAGCTATACCAAGTCGATACACCTATAACTTATTGGTCTTTGCTAATTGGAGTTGCTCTACTTGCATGTCTTGTACATTTACTCTTATAATGAGCTTTCCATTGAGGGACCTTGAATGTTCATGTTCATAATTGAGAGTATGCCTGGTGAGATTTGGATCAAAGCATAAAGGACATAAGTGTGTGAGTTTGAGACATTAAAGTTACATACTATTGGAGTACATTTCAATGTAATTTCCTTTCTTAAATGCTTTTATTCCTTTACCTTACATTAGTTCATGATTTAGGTGGATTGAGAGTTGACTTGAAGGAGGTTAATACGTGCTTCATGTTTCCGTACTATCATATTGACATTACGTGAATAGATGTTTGTGGGTATTCATCACTGTAAGCCCTCACGAGACACCATTCATCCACTAAGGGTAACCTAGAGGTTTAAAGGCTTAGTGCATATACTAAATGCACTCGTGACTTTCACAAAAGTGGAGATAGCTTCTTAGTTTTAATGTTTTGCTAGGGACTAGCAAAAGTTTAGTTGGGGGGTGTGATTGTACTCTAAAAGTGTAATCTACATGCCTTAATTAGCTAATTGCTAGTTTTATACTATGTTTAATTTTGTTATTTTAATCCTAATTCATTATTAACTTAGTTTTGTGCTTATTTTCAGGAATCCTAGCTAAAAAGGGATTAATTCACGCTGAACCAGAGTAGTCATTGAAGGGAGTTCGAACGGTCCTCAAAGTGTTCAAATGGTATACAGAAGTGTTCGAACGGTACGTCAAACGGTCTCACGTCAAATTCAAGTTTGAAGTGCGTTCGAAATATTCAGAGAGAAGATTTTCCGTTCGAAGTGCGTTCGATGCAGCGTTCGAACGGTAGTCCGTGGCGTTCGAACGATGGCCTAGGCGTTCGAACGGTTATGTGAATCTGCAGAGACTTGGAAACTTATTTAAGCTAGGATTATTGTGTATTTTAGGGTTCACGATTTTAGCTTTGTTTTAGGAGTAGCAGCAGCAGTAGATACAGAATTTATTCAGGTTTATAGCAAGGTTTTCATAGTTGTTCACAGTTCTTGTAATCAGATTCTCAGGTTTGCAATTAATATGTTCAGTTTATTTTTATGCAACTTGTGTTTATACTATGAAGATGAGTAGTTAAACTTCTTAATCTCAGGATCAAAAGCGAAGGTCAATTGAATATTTTGGATGAATGAAGGAGGTCTGCTATTGGTTTTAAAGTTCAATCTTCTAGTTTTTCTCTCTTCATCTTCTTCGTTCTAGAACTTTCGAAAACCTGGACGTTTGATTATGTTCGGTAACGTTTATATGTGACTATATATCCAGTATATGCGCTACGCGAATCGATGGTACTCGTTCTTGATTAAAACAACCTGATTTATTCTAGGAGTTGAAGTTTTGAAAAATATTTGTTTTTACCGCTAAATCTTCCGAATCCGAGACTCGCGACTTGGTTGAAGGATTAGTGTTATCGAATTATCTCCTTCGGAATTCCAAAAGATGCAATTGATTGGAGTGGCTGATCCCTAAACCTTTTTATTAATAGTTAAATCTACATTGCTTTCCAATTAATTACTTTTGAGTTTGAATTAGTTTAGAAAAATATACCTTCTCAAAACAATCAGATTTTTCTTTTTCTTTTAGAAGCAAGTCATAGGGTTTTTGTGAGCACCTAAGAGAAGTGTTTTAGTGCTTGTGGTTCTATGTAACTTGCTCCCCATGGATCGATCTCATACTTCCAAGTTATACTACTCTACCATCCTACACTTCTTGGGATATCTCGAGCATACATTTGGAGGCTGAGTCAGCAGTCGCCCCACTAAAGTTTTAGATTACACTGTTTTATAGTTTTGATTATTTATATGAAAAATGTTATTCTTACAAAAAAGTTCGTAAAAAATTTGCATACAAATTGATGTGATAGTGGCTATTTTGTAATTAAAAATAATTATGATGGGTGTTTGTTTTGAAGTGAAAAGCTCTCATTAAAACATATCATTTTGTATGAGTTTTTTGTTTGTGTAGCATTACCTTTGACCAAATCAATAAAGCCCCCTATTTAAATTTCCAAACCGCAGTCCTCTATTCGAATATTAAAATAATACATATTAAATTGAAGCACTTTTATTCTTTCAATTTTCTATTTACATTATTGACATAACACAATCAATTTTGATAATTTGTCTTGTCATTCAATTTTTTTTTTTGTTTATTTCGTATTTTGATACCAATTAGTTCATAATTGGAGCATTTGACCTCCATATCTCTGTTGTAAGTTCCAAAATTTAAATAAAAAAACATTTTAATGCACATGTACATAAATATGTACGTTTATGACATATATTGTATTGTCAATATCATTTTTTTTTTTGCTCCTCAACTAAGTGGCATTTTTTTGAATTTTTTCCCCATCCAATGCAAGCCTTTCAAACTTATATGACATTATATTGTCTATCTCTTGTAAGTATTGATCATCTGAATTGATTTCATTATTTGTTCATTTTATTTTATTTTATGGGTTGTTTTGGGTTTAATTAGTGTTAAGTTATGCTTTTAACTTAACATGTGATTACAAATTGTGTCTAATTATTGAGTTATAGATTCACTAAAATTTATTTATGTTAGGAGTTAGGGTCAGAATTTTATTGAATTGAATTTAAATTTGTTAAAAGTTATGGTTTAGTTGCCATTAAATTTAGAGATTCAGTTAGGACAAGCTTAGGGATTGTTAAAATTCCATGTATAATTTTGTATAAATTTTGTCCTCACTAAATAAAAATCTTGGATTCGCCCCTGGTGGTGGTGGATTTTCATGGTTTTTTTAGAGAGCTGTGTAATGTTGCCAAGCATTATAAATTCATATTCCCGAACAATTCATTAAACCCACATTCTAAGGCAGCTATGGCTGGACAGAAATTCAGAAAGAAATCAATGGTTAGACAAAAATCTAGGCAGCTATGGATCAAATTGGGTGATAAGAACTCCAGTTATTTCCATCAATCTATCAAACCCAAATTCAGAAGAAACTATATTGGGTTTTTCCTCCAAATGTGAAGGATGTAATTTTTTATCACTTTACAAAGGTGTTTCTTGAAGACTACAATAACAGACCAGTTCTGGAAGGAAATATTGTTAGTAAATTGAACATGGAAGACCAGGCATCACTTGAAAGAGATTTTGAAGAATTGGAAGTTTGGAATGCTATCAAGAGCTACAATGGAGCAAAGGCACCAGACCCTAATGGATTTAAGATGAGCTTTTGGTAGAATTACTGGAACATGGCTAAAGGAGATATTATGCAATTCATGGAAGAGTTCAATCTCAATGGAAAGATCCCTAAAGGTATCAATTCATCTTTCATCACCCTTGTACCTAAGACTAACAGCCCTGACTCACTTTCCTGCTACAGACCTATATCCTTGGTATCATCCATTTCTAAGATTCTCTCAAAGACACTATCAGCTAGATTGAAAAATATCTTGGAAGAGCCAATTAGTGAAAACCATATTGCTTTTGTCAAAGATAGACAGATACTTGATGGGGTATTGAATGCAAATGAGGTAATTGATAATTGGAAAAGGAAGAAGAAGAAAGGCATTGTGATAAAAATTGACTTTTAAAAAGCTTTTGATAATCTCAACTAGAAGTTCCTTATACAGAAAATGTCCAAAATGAACTTTGGAAACAAATGGTGTAAATAGATAAAAGAGTGCCTATCAAGCTTATGGGTGTTAGTTCTTATTAATGGGTCATATACACAGGATTTAAAGATCCAGAAAGGTCTTAGGCAAGGGGATCCCCTATCACCCTTTCTTTTCATTATAGTCACAAAAGGATTAAATGTATTACTTCAAAGAGCAAGATCCCTAAATATGATTACAGATCACTCTTTGGGATCAGATCACACCTGCAATTTGCTGATGACATACTATTTTTCTGTCAAGTTCATTTAGAAGAAATCAATAATCTCAAAAGGATTCAAAGCAACTTTAAGCTATTGTCAGGATTTAGGATAAATTTACAGAAATCTTTGGTAAGTAGAATTGGAGTTGAGGAGACTTTCCTAACAAAAGTAATGGAGGTATTCAACTGCAAAAAGTAATGGAGGAATTCAACTACAAAAATCTATGTCTTTTTATGAAATACCTAGAACTTGTTGCGCCCCAATTTTTCGCACTCAAGAAAAACACGGCAGTAGAAAAAACATAGTACTCTCTCGTTAGAACTCATCCTTCTAGAAGGACGAGTGCAACGAGATTTGAATTAAAAATTGATTTGATTAAAAGTTTTTGGAAAAAGGCTTGGAGTCGCCACCTAACTTGATTAAAGTGAGTTAAGTCACCTAAAACTAAATGCAATCTGAAGATTAAACTTAAGGTTTTTGAAAAAGGTTTTGAAAACTTCCTCAAGAGAGGGTTTTTAAGAAACTAGGTTGTTTGGCAACCTTTGAAAAGATTTAAACCCTTTTTTAAAATAACTCCATTTTTGGTCTTTGAAAACAGTGATTCTATGTTCGGAGTTTGGTTACGTGTAGGAAAGATATTCTAAGATCATCATCCTACCCCACCCTTGCGGTACCTACATGTCTATTCACCCTAGGTTCACTTATTTAGAATATTTGACTAACAAATGTCCAACACTATCCACTTTGGAAAGAATTTTAGAAATAAGAATGATATGATGCATGACATGCAAGTGAAAGAAAAAGATTTGATTTTAAAAATAGATTTGAAGAAAAGATTTGAAACTTGAAAAATATTATAGAATTCCAAAATTTGAAAAGGGTTTTGGAATTGAAAACTTAAGAAAGGTTGCCAATGCATCCAAGAGGGTTGCCTACGAATCTTATTATTGGGAATCAGGTCAGTCGTAGTTTGGACAAGTCCGATTGAAAATAAACACTTTAAGATTTTTGAAAAGTTTGATTTGAAAAGGGTTAGGTTTGAACTTTGAATAAAAGATTTGAAATTGGACTTGAAGATTTGAAATTGATTTTGACTTGAAAAGATTAAACTTTGAAGGAGAATTTGTACTTGATTTGGAAAAGATTGAGTTTAACTTTGAAAACATCTTGACTTGAATTGAAGTTTGAAAACCATCTTAGTTTAGAAAGAAGGTTTGGAAAAGAATGCAAGCTTCCTAACTTTAGGGTTAAGGTTGAACTAGGGTCTAGGCATCTTAGGGCTTAGGTAACCTAAGGTTGGAGCATGGACTTGAAACAAGAAGGTTTGATTTAGACTTGAGAAGTTAGATTAAGGAAAGTTTGAGTTTAGAAAACTTAGAGTTAGGAAAGATGAAATTTAAGAAAGATTTGAAAAGTATTTCATTTGATTTAGAAACACTTGACTTGAGAAGACTTGTAAAGATTTGACTTGAATACTCGACTTGTAGGAATTTAGAAAGTTAAGGTCTAGGAAAGGTTGAATTTTGGAAAGCTTTGAATTAGCAAAGTTTCAAAACATAATAGTTTCTTTTTAAGAAAGTTTTATTTTAGGAAAGTTTCAATTTAGAAAAGTTTCCATTTTAGGAAAATATTGATTTTGAAAAGTTTTGAATTAGGAAATTTTTTCAAATTAGGAAATAGTTGATTTTGGAAAGATTTGAATTTGAAAAGTTTTGAACTTTGAAAAGACTTAGAAGTTGAATTTAGGAAAGAATTGAAAGCTCAGATTAAAGAAGGATTTGAAAATTTGAAATTAGAAAAGATTTGAAATTTAAAAAGTTGAGATTTGAAAAAGCTTGAAATTAGAAAAGGTTGACAAGTTTAGATTAGGAAAGTTTTAGAATTTAGGAAAGACTTGAATTAGAAAAGATTTGAAATTTAGAAAGAAGAGATTTGAAAAAGCTTGAAATTAGGAAAGGTTGAAAAGTTTAGATTCGGAAAGTTTTAGAATTTAGGAAAGACTTGAATTAGAAAAGATTTGAAATTTAGAAAGAAGAGATTTGAAAAAGCTTGAAATTAGGAAAGGTTGAAAAGTTTAGATTCGGAAAGTTTTAGAATTTAGAAAAAATTTGATATCTATTTCCTAAAGTTGAAGATTGGATTTGGTTTCCTAAATTGATAATTTGAATATGGAATTGAAAGGGTTGAATTTTAAAAATCTTAAATTTGGAAACCTATTATTTGGGGTAGAAAAAGAGGTTTTAGAAACCTAAGATCTGAGGTAAAAAATAGTTTTTGGAAGTCTATGATTTGAGGCAAAATAAGAAGTCATGATTTGAGGAAAGGAACTTAAGGTTTCCTAATCATGGATTCTAGGGCTTGACTTGAACTACGAAAAAAAGAGTTATTGGAAAGCAGATCTTTGAAAAAGAGTTTTTAGAAAGTAGAGTGTTGAAAAGAGTTTTAAGGAAGTAGATTTTGCAAACAATTTAGAAAGAGGTTTGAATATAAATTTTTACAAATATCTCACTTTCCTAAAACGATTCTAACTATGAAAATATTATAACCATTCTAGAGTTGTGATTTTGAAAGCAGCAAAGATTTGAATTAATGGACCATAATGATCACATTGAATATCACACTTTCCTAAAACAACCTTAACCTTGTAATGGCTAGAATCATCTTAAGATCGTGGTTTTTGATAAAAAAAAATTTACGATTTACTCCCAAAATGTGGACCTTGATAGTCACAATGAATGTAACACTTTCCTAAAACAACTCTAACCATGGAATGGCTAGAATCACTCTAGGATTGTGATTTTAAAAACAAGTATTAAAAAAAAAGATTTTGAATGCAAGTTTTGAAATAGAGTTTTGATGCAAGTTTTAAAACAACTTTGAAAGCAATTTTTGAATGGATGTATGAATATGATATACGCAATGCAAAAAGGGTCGTGAACATACAAGGCTAGGCTTCACCACATAATCAAGGGGGCCAAACCCACACCATCAAGGGTTGAATTTAAAGAAAGCCCCCATCTTGGTGACCTCCAACAATTCTTCCTAGGCATGAATCAAGGAGTTTCTTGTTTCAAGCATGCAAGAAAGAGAGGTAAAAGATGGGGATTAAAATAGAAGAAAACCCAAGTGGGTTAGGAAGGAGAAGACAGATGGCGGATTACATAAAAATAAATGGAAAGCCTACCGTGTCTTTTTCTTGCTTTGTTTGCTTTGCTTGATCCTTGAGAGCTTCAAAGTTGCAGAAATTGAGTCTTCAATAGATGCTTTGGAGGTTTGTGTTTGAGTGTATAAGGTGTATAGAGGCTAGGGTTTAAGTATATAGAGGCTAGGGTTTAGAGACTTCGAGCTCTGTTTTTAGAGAGACAGAGTTTCTGAATTGTATTTTTTGAGCTCTTTTACTCGAGGGGTCCGTATTTATAGAAAAACAAAACCGCCTTGGCACCTGTTGCAGTGGCACCAAGAAAAATTTCCTACTGGAGCCACTCCTATGGGCACCAGGCCATTTATTGGCTTGGTGCCATTGCTAGTGGTGCTAGCCACTTAAGAAATTTTTTAGGGCTGCAAGAAATATATCTTTCAACCCTTGGGATGTAAGACAAAAGAGTTGGGCGCTTGTCCTAATGACTACCACGCAATTTTTGACTTGGCTCCACTAGGAGTGACTCCAAAAAGTCTAGAAATGATTCGGAAGATTTCGACTAATCAGACTAGGCCGGGAATGGACAGAAACTCTCGAGAGAGTGTCTCGGAGGTAACTGGCTAGAGAAACAATGTTGGAATAGTTGAAAAGGTCGACCAACTCACTAGGGGCAAAACAGTTAATTAAATCAGGGGAATACCAGAATGGACTCGAAGTGACCAGTGAGAAGGCTTGAATGATTAAAAGCACTATTGAGAGTGTTCCATAGGGTTACCGGTTTAATACCCAAAGTTGATGTGGTTGGAAAAGGCGACCGGCCCATTAGGGGCAAAATAATCATTTTGCACTAGTTTTGTCGAAATGGACTCGGAATGATCCAGAAAGGTGTTAGAAGTCTGAGAATACTACTATAATCATCCTTGTAAGGTTGCTAATTTGATACCCAGAGCCGGTGTAATTCCTAGAGGCGATCGGAGGCTTAGGGGCAAAATGGTCATTTTGACTGGATGGTCTTAGATTTGATCCAGAACCGACTGGAAAGCACTTGAAAAGGCCAAATTGTCCTTGGGACAATCTTATAAAGGTGAACTTACCACTTTAAGGACTTAGGTACTTTTTCGAGAAGCGTGCCGAAAGGGCCCAAAGGGTAGTTTGGTCATTTTTTACCAGAGTGAGCTAGCAAGCACTGGTGTTGGCCTGGGTTTTGAGTGTTTTTGTCACTCTAACAGTGTGTAATGAGTTGGTTTCCAAAGGTATCCCATCCTTTGGTAAACGTGTCACGACCAAGAGCTGTGTTCGATCTCGTGACATAAGGGTTTTGTTGGCAATTTCCAATGCCGACCTATTTGCGAGAGTTTTCGCCACTCTAACAGTTGCGATGTTTGCGAGTATTTCTGCTATCTGATGGAGTGCGTTCATTCCAGAGACTGCTTGACCTTGAGAAACTACTAGATGGACTTATTCATTTGAGGAATTAACTTTCTCAAAAGACGTGCAGGATAACAAACATTCTATATTGGCGGGTTAGCAGGTGCCAAAAGTGAACCGTTATACTATCTCGGGGATGTGGGTTTCGTCCCGATCGACAAGTTTGAAGGGAATTACCTTTCTGAGAAAGTTTTCTCGATAAATGTGCCGAACTAGATGGACTTATCGTATGAGGAAAACTTTCTCGAAAGTCTTACTGGATTGAGTTTGACTAGTCTAGACTAGAATTGAAACTAGAATTGAGGTTGAAATAGGGACTTACTATCTATAGGAAAACGTGCCAACTAGAATTGGACCGAGCAATGCCGCATGGGCATTTTGATCAATTTGCCTCTTTTGAGTCCAGCAGGCCCACAAAGCGATTGATTGATTGGATTGAGTCTAGAAAACTAGTTGTGACTTGAATGTGTCTCTATCGGTTTGAATGTGAGTCTGGACGAACCAGAGATGGCCGAGCGAGCAAAAATGGGGTGCTTACAGCTACCCTTGTTTTTTTGTCTTTACTTGTCGAAGACAGAAAATGATAAAGTAAGAGTCTCATATTGACAGTGAGGCGATCGAAGAGATGGAGTTTGAAAATTTTTGAAGACTGGAGCCTAAAAATGGCAATTTGGTCCAAAGAGGCGTTTGAAAACGAAGTTTGGCGTGAAAAAGGGCTGAATTGGCTAGAAGTTGACTGTGGCGCTAGGCTTAAAATAACCTTGGCACCACTGCTAGTTGTGCCAGGTTTGGAATAAAAACCAACAAACTGCTGATTCAAAATCCGCAGCTTTATGAGAGTGTGTGAGAGATTTTCAAGTGTTTTACGAGAGGGAAGTCTTAATCATTGAAGGGGGAACCTCGGGGATGCTGGAGAGTTGCCGAAAGTGGTCACCGTCATCAGAATTGTCGCCGGAGAAGAAGATTTCGCCAGAGAACTCCAAGATATGAGTTTTTTTGTTTTTTGTTGATTTTAATGTGTGGAACTCCGTTTGAGTCATGCAAATAGTTGAAATTAATGTTATGATGTGTTTTGAATGTTTTGGTGATGTTGTTTGTGCATTTTGATACTTGTTTGATTGAGTTTGGATAGTTTTGCATGTTTATGTAAAAAAATTTCTGAAAAAATTGGGGACTTGCACCTACAGCCTTGGGTATTGGGTTTTCTAACTTGATTTTTGCACCATGTGTGTTAGAAAAATGTGTTGAACAACCTTATGCAATTTCGTGATTTTCTGAAAACTTTTTGAATTTTTTGTTTTTTAAAAAATGAAAAAATAGTTGAAAATAAAGAAAAATTGAAAAATTAATGAAAATGTTTGAATTTAATTTTTAGAAAAATATGGGAATATTTTAGAAAATATTTGAAGTGACTTTAAATATTTTTGCAACAATTTTTAAAACTCTTGTATTTTTGAAAAATAGAACAGGTGCTTGAAAATTTGAAAATATTAAGAATGTGCAGGGATTGTTTTATGTGTGTTGGTGCTACGTGATTGTGATGTTGTGGGGTGCACGGCTTGTGTGTTGTTGCGATGTTTTGGGCATTGTAGGGACTATTTACAAATGAGACTGTCAAAATTAAGAACAAAGTTAGAAAATTTTTGAAATGAAATTTTTTTTAATGGAAAATATATAAAACGCTTGAAGGTAGGGCCATTTTGGCAGAGAAGGGCCCAAGAAACTCGGGAGGAACTTTTCAAAATGAGGAAAGAGTTGAAAATTTTTAAATGAAATATTTTTGAACAAGAAAGAGATAAAACCTTTGAATGTGGGGCCTTTTGTTGGAGAAGGCCCTGAGAAACTCTCTCGCCGGGGGGGGGGGGGGGGGGGGGGGGGGGGGTGTCCTAGAATAAAACTATTAAAGGGAAAACTTAGGAAAATTTTTAAAACAGATTTTGGATTTAGAAAACTTTAAAATTGATAGAAATTTTGGAAAGAGGAATTTTTGAAAATTTTTGAGGATTGATTTTGGAAAATTTTTAGAAAACTTTGAAACTTGATTTGTCATGCCCCATAACCCGGCCTATACGGATTTAGGGTATATGACCGGCCAGTAGCAAGGCTATCCAAGACCGCATTACATAAACTAGTTGATCACTTGTGCATAATCATTTAGAACGATGCATAATTGCGAAAAATAGAATTTTTGATAACCTGAAAACATAAGATGTGTCATACATAGCAGAGATGTGCCTAATCCAAAACATAACATACATATGAGCCTAATTAAGGCTCACCAAGGTTAAAACATTTATATCATTATAAAATATTGGGGTCTAGCCCTCAAACATATTACAAAACATAGGCCCATGGGCCATAACTCAAAATCCATATATGGCCTCGCTCTAGGGCCTCCTGCATTGGCTACCTAAAAACATTTAAGAAAATGTAAGCTAATGCTTAGTGAATAACAATTATGCATGAGCGAGAAAATATCATGGACTAGCAATTATATCCAACGTATAAAAATGGATAATGCATAAGGATATGAACTTTTGAACGTATAAATTGTATGCTTAGAATTCATAGGTAACGTAAACATCATTTGAAACGTTTCAATATTTCAAAACATGGTATCGTAAGAAGAGATGCAACATAACATTATTCTTGACATAGCATTTCATAACTTGTCGTAAAGCATTGAACATATCATGGTTCTCGGTTTAAAACATAAGTGTGCTACAACCCGATATTTGAGTTAGGCTCTATAGTAACCTTACAGGTCACGCTAAGGCTCTTGAGGCCAGGGATGTCTCCCAACATAGATAGTTTATTTCCCCGTCCCCTATCGTAGGACTATTGGACTAAATTAAGGTCTTGCCACGAGAAGACCCGAGTTGGCACTATATATTGAAAACTTAGCATCTCTTTCATTTAAACATTATAGTCCATGGCTTTCATTCATAACATAAATATAACTTGCATGCGCTTGAAATATGACATTTATAACTGAACGTAACATTGATGCATTGGAATATATGGAAAACGTTCATGTTATAGAAGTGAGCTTAAAACATTTGAAAAATAATAGAATTTTACTCATGGCATATTGCTACTCACCTCGGTCCCCGTGAATTGGAGCTAAGCGAGGTGTTCCAACACACAAATTACATAGAAGCACCAAATACAAGACCCCAAGTAAAACATGAACATAGATTTTAAGGTTGAAACACGAAATCCGGAGCACTTTCAACGCATCCCAAACACCCATGAACAATGAGTTCACACTCTAGGCTAACTCTATTTGAAAATAGGCTTAAAGGCCTTTAATTTGATAGGTCATGGGCCGAAAACACATTTCGGGTGAAGAAGTTAGATCTCATGAAATACGGGCTAACATTTTGAAAAACAAGGTTGTCGGCATGAATTTGGGTCAACTTTAAACCCCAAAATCCCAAAATCCATAAAGAACTAGGGTGCAAACTTCACACGGATGAAAAGGTGTATTAGTCCACTACCAATGCTTCAAACGGTGTTCAAAATCGAGTTTTCTAGAGCAAGTTGTGACTAAATTGCAAAAAGGGGTCAAAACGGTCTTACTGTTCGAACGCCCAAATGGGCCGTTCGAACGCCTAGGCCAAAATGGCCGAATAGCTCTCGGGCCGTTCGAAAGCCTCCCTAGGCCGTTCGAACACCAAGGTAAAAATGGAAAAGCACCCTCTCGGGCCGTTCAAATGCTAGGGCCAAAAACTCCCACCGTTTGAACGCCATATCAAGCGTTCGAATGCCCTGCTGCGCAGCAGTAGAAATTCGAACCAAAACTCTCCAAAAACCCTCCAAACTCAACCAAACTTCTCTCAACTTCTTAGGGCTCAAAGATTGACCCAAAAGGATAACAATAACTCAAAATATGGGAGAAAGAACAACCAAACCAAAAGGATTAAGAGAAAGAATTTGAAACCCTAACATGTATACATATACTCAACAACAACACTCCTAGATGCATATATACAATAACTCAACACAATCCACCAAGATAAACACATACACTTATACAATTGTAGAAAGAGAATGGAAACTTACCTTCCTCAAGCTTGTTCAAGTCTTCAAATAACCTCTCTTGGTTTAAGTTGAGGCTCTCCAAGCTCCCCTTCTCCTTCTCCTTCCTCTTCTTCTCCTCCCTCTCTCTCTCTATCGGTTAGGTGTGTGTGTTTGTGGGTATAAGTGTACATAAGATGATACACATAGGAAATAATCTCATATGTCTCACCCTATAAGCTTAAGTTATAACATAACTTTTAATTGGTCAACTTAACCCAAATGCACAATAGAATGATATAAAATTTTAGAAAACGCATAAATAGGAAAATTAATGAGTTCAAGGTATTACATGATTGGAATAGAAATCTTTTGAAGAAGAAGCTTAGGAAAGTTTTGAGATGGACTTTGATTGAAAATTTTTGATATTTGATTTTGAAAATGAACTTTGGATTTTGATTTTGAAATAGCTTTAAAAGGGAAAGCTAAAAGGCCTTGGAATCGATTTTGAGATAAACTTTTAGAAGAAAAAAGTTTAGAAACTACTTTGATTTGACACTTGGACAAAACATATAGAAAATTCGTTTTGACTTGAAACTGTGAATACTTGAAGGCAAAATGTTTAGAAAATTCATTTTGACTCAAAACTTGAATTTTTGAAGACAAAATGTGTAGGAAATTCATTTCGACTTGAAACTTGAATTCTTTTTTTTCCTTCTTTCTTTTTTCTTTATGATACATCTCTTTTTTTGTCTTTTCATTTTTTTTCTATCTTCTCTCTTTTTCTTTTTTGTACCTCTTGTCCTTTTGAACTGTACTTACCATATATTGATGTCCTTACCTTGATTTAACTTTTAGGATAGCAGACGCTACCAACGATGGTTCTAAGAGGAGGTGTCGGCCGAGGAAAGGAACTCGTACAAATTCTGTCGGTAGTTCCAGACATTCTAGAGGCAGTCGCAGGTCAGCAAGTCAGACATCCTCTAGTCAAAGTGGTAGGGGGAGTATGACTCCAGTCAACCCCTTTCCGCCCGTCGAGCAGGTTTTTGAGGGAGACATGGATGCTGAGGAGGAGGCATTGGGCCTCGGAGACCGTATAACCGATTATGGGAGGGCTTCTTCGAGATACAGGCAGACAAATGCTAATTTTGGAGATTTGAAGATACCGGACATTCTTCCATTAGGGGACCTCACCTACCACCCCAGTGTAAACTCTCGACAACACTTGCCTCCTCATCGAGTACATACATCCTTCAAAGGGCCGTCCATCTGGCTTTTAGCACTATACAGCGGGCCGCTCCATCTTATCATGCCTTCTTAGTGGAGATTGGGTTCGGAGCATTTATGAGATTACAGGCTAACTGCCTGAACTGATATTTGGTACTGGCATTGATCGAGAGGTGGTTCGACTTGACGAGTGCCTTCCACTTTGTGCGTTTTGAGTTGGGTCTTACTCTGTTGGATTGGGCCATTATTACTGGGCTTTCTTTTGTCGACCGTCAAATCACTTTACAGCCAGTCAACAGAGTCAATCCTTGTGCTTTGTTAGACCTGTCACCTCCTGACCGTTCAGCTTTTTTGATTTTTTGGCTCAGTCGGGACGAAAGTACATTTGTTGTTGAGCCACCCCCTACGCAGCAAGATATTATGAGGCGACAACTGGTTCTATACATCATTTTTAGCTGCTTCTGCAACAACAACAAGTCGATCATCCCTTTTCGATTGGTGAGCGTAGTAGCCGATGTGGGAGCCTTATCAAAGCTAGACTGGGCATCTTTCTCCTTTGGTTGCTTCCTCAAATCTATGTGAGTCCGGACCTATGTATGCGAAGCTGTTTCTACAAGAACCTATGTCCTATGTAATGATAAAGTTAGAGATGGTATTAAACTATACTAGTGACTTTTGTTTCTACAAGAACCTATGTCCTATGTATGCGAAGCTCATGCCAAAATTTTATAAAAGTGCAGAGCACATATGAGGAAATACACCAATTTACAAAAATGGATGGGGTGCGGTCAAGCTCTGCATCAGGGGTTTGACCTCTCTTTTGGCTCAACCTATCTTGATTGGATGATAGTATTTTGTACATTTTTTTATCCTTTTGACCAACTCCGACTTTCTACTTTAGGTTAGTGTCTGGGATCATTTGGCTTGAACTCTCAACCCTCAGGGGCTTAGGCAACAACTTACTTAAACTCTAGCATAGGGATAAGCAACCAGTCTTTCAATCTGAAGACATTTTGTTTTAGGACCGTAATATAGTCTAAGTTATGGGGTGTTGAATCAAATGGATATGTAGGCACAAATTTGATGTTGCTATTAGTAGGGTTTAGATCCACACCATCCTTGGCTGGTCTCCCGGTAGGATTTGGTCCCTTACTATCTTTTCTTTGCCTCAGCAACATGTCTGACTCATTTAGATCAAGTAATCTTTTTCCAATCAGAGCGAACTTTAATAGGCTTGTAATGTAGGCTATGGTTTTAGGTTTTTACAAGAAAGGGTGGAGTCTCGAACCTATCGCTTTTACTGGGCTTTTTTTATCTCCTAAGAGCACCTTTAGATTTCCTTTTTTGCCTTCACTATATGCTCTTCAAGATAGCATGAAATGACCACTCTTTTTTTTTTTTTAGGGCAGTTACCCCTTGATAGCTCTTTCTCTTTTGCTTTTCGTATCTTTTTTTTTTTTCTTTTTGTGAGGTGGATACTTTTACCATTCCTTTCTCCCAGATCATTTCCTTAAGGTTTCATTCTAACCCATTGGGAGCAATGATCTCTAGGTTAGGGTTTTCTTCAAATAAAAAGTAGCCAGCTCAACAAGTTTGCAATGATTGCTTTTGATTGTATAAGAAATGAAATGAGGGCCACTATTCATTTTGAACCAGATTGCTTGATCCATAGAGCCTTCATGTTCCCTCATCTTGATGTAAGACCAGTGAAATTCTTTGTGGAGACCTCAGTTATCTGTCTGCCCCAATATGAGGGCATGGCTTTGGATCGGAGTTTAACAAAGAAACTTTTGCTTTTTATGAGGCACTAGTGGGTTAAGCAAAAGGAGTATAAACATTTTTTTATGGGAAAATGAAATATGGATCCTCTTCCTTTTGATAGTCTGGCTACACATCGTTTAGTTTCGGTGTCTTACAAGTGCTGCTTTCGGGTGATTTCCTCACTCATCCTGATCCTCTCTCTTTTTAAAAGTTGATTATTGGGCTAGCAGATAACTCATGCTATCACACCCTTCAAGTCAGGTCCTCCATAAGATAGAACACACCCCTTGTGTAGGAACCATTCACCATTCACAAGAAAAACATGAGACAACAACAATTTGAATGAAAACTATCATTTTATTATTTCAATGAAAAGTATAGAGTTCTTTAGAAGAAATTGAAAGGCAAACATTAATTTAAAGACAAAATATAAAGGGGATAAAAAGAAAGTGAGTGAAAACACCCCTCTCTTGTACGCTTTCTGACAAGAATCCCTTTCAGTATGGTTTTGGGACGATGCCCACATTTCTGACGCTCCATCCATGATTGCGAAAAAAGTTTTGAATTTAAAAAGTTTTGAAATTTAGAAAGATTGGAATTAGGAAATGTTTAGAAATTAGGAAATGTTTAAATTCCTATTTCCTAAAATAAAAGGTTGAATTTTATTTCCAAAAAGAGATGATTTGATTTTGTCTCCAAAATGGAGGATTGGATCTAGTTTCTAAAAACAAAAGATTTGATTTCACATAGAATTGGAAAGGAGGAAATTTGAAAATCTTAGGTTTGGAAAGCCCTAGTTCTGGTATAGGAAAAGTAATTTTGGAAATCTAAGATTTGACGTAGAAAATAGAGATTTTGAAAAGCTATGTTTTGAGGCAAGATTGGAAATCATGTTTTAGGAGAGAAAATTAGAGTTTCCTAACTATGGCTCTAGGGCTTAACTTGGGCTTCAAGAAAAAGAGATTTTTGGAAATCAGATATTTTGAAGTGAGTTTCTAGGAAGAAAACTTGAAGAGAATTTTTAGAAAGTGAATTTTTCAATAGAGCTTTTGGGAAGAAATTTGAAAAGAGTTTTTAGAAAAGTAAGTTTTTGAAGGGAAGTTTTAGAAAGCGATTTTTAGAAATCAATTTTGAAAAGGAGATTGGGGAGATTTTGCAAAAAGCCTATTAGAGAAGAGATTTTAGAAAGTAGATGTGAAAAGAGATTTTGGAGAGGATTTAAAAGGAGTTTTGAAAGGTAAATGTGAAAAGTAATTTGGAAAGGGGTTTGAATGTGGACTTTTACAAGTCTCTCAAAATATCCAACGTTCCTAAAATGATTCTAACCATGAAGGGATTAGAACCATCCTAGGATTATGGTTTTGAAAACAATAAAAATTTGAAAATATGGACCATGAAAGCCACTTTAAATGTAACACTTTCCTAAAGCAACCCTAACCATAGAAAGGCTAGAATTACCTTAGGATTGTGATTTTAAAAATAAGTTTGGAAAAAGAAGATTTGATGCAAGTTTTGAAAATGATTTTCAATGCAAGTTTTGAAAACAAGTTTGAAAAATCATTTTTGGAGAGATACATGATCATGATATGCACAATGCAAATTAGGGTCGTAAACATATAAGGTTAAAGGCTTCACCACATAATCAAGGAGGCCGAACCCACGTGGTCTCCGGTTAAACTAAGAGAAAGCCCCGACACGGTGACTTTCAATAGCCTAATCCTACACATGAACTGGGAAGTCCCTTGTTTCAAGCATGCGAGAAATGGGGGTAGAAGATGGAGATTAAAATAGAAGAAAACCCAAGTGCGTTAGGAGAGAGAAGAGAGAAAGGGAATTGAGTAAACAGAAATAAAAAGCCTATCTTGTATCTTCTTTATTTTGCTTGCTTGCTTTACTTCGGACTTCAGGAGCTTGCTTTGGTTCAGTCTTCGAGAGCTTCCAAGTGGCAGCACTTCAAGTCTTCGATGGAGGCTTTGGAGGCTAGTACATGAGTGTATATGAGTGTATGTATGTTAGGGTTAAGTGTATAGAGACTAGGGTTTGTATATGGAAGCTAGGGTTTGAAGAACCTAAAAGGAACTAGGGTTTGTAAGGACTTCGAGCTCCGTATATCAAAGAGCAGGGTTTTTGGACTGAGTTTGCGAACCTTTTTTCACGCTGGAGGAGGCTCTATATTTATAGACAGAAGACTGAACTGGTGCCTGATGCAGTGGCGCCAGGCTAAAAATCCTACTGGCACCACTAGGAGTGGCACCAGGCAATTTTTTTGCTTGGCCCCACTACTAGTGGTGCTAGCCACTTAGGAAACTTTTAAGGTCGGCAAGCAATGTATCTTTCAAAGATTTAGGCCCCTGTACTAGTGACTACCATGCAATTTCTAGCCTAGCTTCACTAGGAGTGACTCTAGATGGTTCGGGAATGATTTAAAGGATCGGGAAAGATCCAGAGAGTTGGAAAAGGACAGAAGCCCTTAGAATGGTGTCCTAGGGGTAACAGACTTGAAAAATGATAATAGGACGAGTTTGAGGGGTTGATCAGGCCATTAGGGGCAAAACAGTCAATTAGGCCAAAAAGCTGTCGGGATGGACTTGGAATATGCCAAAATAAGACTCAAGGCTTAGAAACATTAGCTAGAATGTTTCAGGAGGTTACTGATTTGATACCCAGAGCTGGTGTGGTTGGAAGAGGCGACTGGCCCACTAGGGGCAAAACGATCATTTTGCATCGGGCTCTCCAGAACTGACTTAAAATGACCAATAAATCCATCGAAAGGCCGGGGATACTATCAGAAGCATCGCCGCAAGGTTAGCAGTTTGATACCCAGAGCCAGTGTGGTTCCCGGAGCGCTTGAATGCCTAGGGGCAAAATGATCATTTTGACCAGAGGGTCTCAGAATTGGCCCGAAACCGACTGGTAGGCACTTAAACATGCCGGATCGTCTTTGAGACGGTCCTAGAAAGTTGGAATTACCATCCTGAGGGCTTAGGTACTTTCTCAAGAAACGTGCCGAAAATGGCCCTAGAGGCAGTTTGGTCATTTTTCACCGGAGTAGGCTAGCAGGCACTGGTGTTGACCTGGGTTTTGAGTGTTTCCGTCACTCTAACGGTGGTCCCGTGACATAGGCGTTTATTGGAAATTTCTAATGTCAACTTGTTTATAAGTGTTTCTGCCACTCTGACGGTTGCAATGTTTATGAATACTTCCGTTATTCTAACGGTTCGCGATCATTTCAGAGACTGCCTGATCTCGAGAAGCTTCTAGGTGGACTTACCGCTTGAGGAATCAACTTTCTCGAATAGCATGTCGAAACGAACATTCTTCATTGGCGAGCTAGCAGGTGCCAAAGGTAGACTGTTTTACCATATCGAGGACTTAGGGTCTCGTCTTGGTCGACGAATTTGAAGGGACTTATCATTCCGAAGATTTTTCTCGAAAAGCATGCCAGACTGGATTGACTCACCTCCTTGAGGGATCAACTTTCTCGAAAGATGTGTCAAATTTAATTGGAATTGGAATTGAACTTGAAATTGGATTTGAGATTAAAACGGGGACTTACCGTCTTCGAAAAGACATGCCCACTAGAATTGGACCGGATAATGCCCCAAGGGCATTTTGGTCATTTTACCTTCATTTGAGCCCGATGGGCCCGCGAAGTGATCGATTGACGGGATTATATCTACAAACTAGTTTGAACTAGAATATGTCCGTATTGACTTAAATATAAGTCTGGACGGACTGGAGACTGCCAAGTGGACAAAAATGGGGTGCTTACACTGTTGTGGCGATATTGGGCATTAAATGCATTGACCAGCTTGATCTAGGTTATGACCTTCCTTAAGTCAAGTCGGGCAAACCATTGCAAGGCGGACCCAGTGAGACTATGTTGGAACAATTGCATGAGGAGTTTCGGATCATTTTCATGACCAATTTCTAGAGGTGGGTAATAGGGTTACCAGTGCCATCATATTTCTAAAAGTCAGGCATTTTGAACTTGAAAAGTCTCGGATGGTCCAGGAAGAAGCACTGCTTGTCATAGGATGTAAACCCAAAGGTGTCATGGCCATGGAGGCTTCACAACGAGTCTTCCAACCCTTGAATTTTCAAACTAAGAGGGTCGAGGGGAGTTCTTTTCATAGCAGGTGAAAGTAGCATAGTTTCCCCTTCTTCAGTGTTAGCCCCCTTGGCATCCTCCTTATTTTTGCTCATAGTATCAGTTTGAAGCACAACCCTTGGGTTAATAGGTTTAGAGTCCTTGGGAAGAATCGTGGATGATGACGAGACCAACGCAACATCTTTCATTGCCATGGATTGGATGAGCTTGAACATCTCATCGATCTTAGTTCTCATTTTATTGACATCTTCTCGAGAGACAGAGGATGACTCATCAGGATTGGCAGCCATTAGTGCAGCTTTTTGTCGGGTAATGATGAGGTCTCTAGGTGGATGCTGGTCTTTCTTAGGAGCAATGGTGGCCTTTTATGGTGTAGTCTCTGTGAAAGAAAAAGAAAGAAAATAAAAACAAGGACACAAGCCACAAGTTAGTTTTTTATATTGGGAAAGCTTTATGCAAAGCATGCCTCAGCGGTGTCCCTTCTTGTGAGGGAGACTAATCATGATAAAGTTGGCCCACTTTTTGGAGATAGAGGGCCTGCCCCTGTATGCATATACTTTACCATTTGATTAAGAACGTACATTCATGAATGAATGAAAAATAAAAAAGTAAATTGAACTTTGAGCTTAGAGCTTAGAATACAAAGAAATTAAAGTACATTTTAATATGGGGAGAGAAAACACTTTTCTTAAGACTTCTACCTATCTACTTTTACATTTGAGATCCTAAACTACTCTTGAGTCTTCGGATTTGCCTTCTTAGAATTTGATGTTGAGGAGGTCATTGAGAGACCTTGTTGTTTGATTGACTCTTGTCTTCTTGGCAACTCTATCTCCGTGAGCATAGAAAGATTGGGGCCCCTTTTTATAAAATGATTTGAAATGCATGCCATGAGTCCTTAGGGTTACGTGGGAACCTTTAGAGTTTTGGTAGGTTTAATGCAAGGGAGAGTGAACTTGGTGTCCCTCTCTTTGGGTTGATCATATGCATGAAAATGCGAGACTTGAGTTACTTTGGAACTTTTATCTTGACATGGAATATTGAATTCATAAACATGCATGCATAGAGTAGAGAGAGAGAGAATGCAATTGTAAAGTAAACATGGATGCATGAGCAGTTATACAAATATTATAACAATAGAAATAGACAAGAATAAAGGAAAGTTAAGCAGTCGGCCTTTCCTCCATGATTTTGAAATTGACGTACGTGTCTTAAATCCGACAGAGGTTCGGCTATGCATGGTTTCTACATAAGCATGAGGTTGAGGGTTTACTAATGCTTCCTAATAAGCCTTGGTTCTCAGATCTTCAAACATAGGCCCACTCCCTGAGGGGGTGCCATTATAGGTTGGTGATCCAAGCGGGGGAACCATCAAGACACCATAAGCTAAGAAACTGACATAGTATCCGCCCACAACCAATATACCATTCCCCCTTCTAACTAGAAAGGACATACTTAGGTAGAGAATGCAAGTATGCAAATGTTTGTACACGTGCAGTGTGTGTGTAAAGTTTTGAAAAGCGGAGGAAAGGAACCAATAACTCCCATCCATCCTGTCCATTCCATTCATACATTCATGACTTATATAGCAGTTACTATGACATAAAATAAAAATGTGACAAAAGGTCCACCTACAAAAATAAAGATACAAAAAGTCTATACTTGAATGACAAACTTAATGCAAGATAGAATAATTGAATGTAATTGAATGCAAATAGTGACATGTTTTTGAAAACAACTTTGAAAAGTTTGATTTTGAAAATTTGAAGTGGATAGAATTGGAAAAATTAGTTGAAGATTCTAGATGAGTGAATGATGAAAAGACATGATAATGGCCTAACCCTCTAAGTGTCCCCAGTGGAGTCGCCAGCTTTTGCGCCCTAATTTTTTGCACTCGAGAAAAATACGCAAATGGAAAAAAACACGGTACTCTCTCGTTAGAACTCATCCTCCTAGAAGGACGAGTGCAACTAGGTTTGAATTAGAAATTGATTTGATCAAGGGTTTTCCGAAAAGGGTTTGGAGTCGCCACTGACTTGATTAAGGTGAGTTAGGTCACCTAAAACTAAGTGTAACCTGAAGATTAAACTTAAGGTTTTTGAAGAATGTTTTGAAAACTTCCTCAAGAGAGGATTTTTAAGAAAATAGGCTGTTTGACAACCTTTGGAAAGATTTAAGCTCTTTTTTAAAATAATTCCATTTTTGGTCTTTGAAAACAGTGATTCTAGATTTGGAGGTTGGTTACGTGTAGGGAAGATATCCTAAGATCATCACCCTACCCCGCCCTTGCAATAGCTACATGTCTATTCACCATAGGTTCACTCATTTAGAATCTTTGACTAATAAATGTCCAATACTATCTACTTTGAAAAGAATTTAAGAAAGAAGTATGATATGATGCATGACATACAAGTGCAAGATAAAGATTTGATTTTAAAAACAGATTTGAATAAAAAAATTTGAAGCTAGAAAAGGATTATAGAATTTTGAAGCTTGAAAAAGATTATAGAATTTTAAAATTTGAAAGGCATTTTGGAATTGAAAACTTGAAAAAGGTTGCGACCACACCCATGAGGGTTGCTTACGTATCCCTTTGTTGGGAATCAGGTCAGTAGTAGTTCGAATAAGAGTCCGATTAAAAATAAACACTTTAAGATTTTTTAAAAGTTTGATTTGAAAAGATTTGATTTGAAAAGAGTTTGATTTGAACTTTGAATAAAAGATTTGAAATTTACTTTAGAATTGACTTTGATTTGAAATTGGACTTGAAGATTTGAAATTGATTTGACTTGAAAAGATTGAACTTTGAAAGAGCATTTGGACTTCATTTGGAAAAGATTGAATTGAACTTTGAAAACATCTTGATTTGAATTGAAGTTTGAAAACTATCTAGGTTTAGAAAGGAGGTTTGGAAAAGAATGGAAGCTTCCTAACTTTAGGGTTAAGGTTGAACTAGGGTTTAGGCATCCTAGGGCGTAGGTAACCTAAGGTTGGAGCATGGATTTGAAATAAGAAGATTTGATTTAGACTTGAGAAGTTAAATTAAGGAAAGTTTGAGTTTAGAAAACTTAGAGTTAGGAATGATGAAATTTAAGAAAGATTTGAAAAAGATTTGATTTGATTTAGAAACACTTGACTTGAGAAGACTTATAAAGATTTGACTTGAATACCCGATTTGAAGGAATTTAGAAAGTTAAGGTTTATGAAAGGTTGAATTTTGGAAAGCTTTGAATTAGGAAAGTTTCAAAATAGGAAAGTTTCTTATTAATAAAGTTTCATTTTAGAAAAGTTTTCATTTTAGAAAAATACTGATTTTGGAAAGTTTTGAATTAAGAAAGTTTTTCAAATTAGGAAATAGTTTATTTTGGAAAGATTTGAATTTGGAAAGTTTTGAATTTAGAAAGGTTGGAACTTTGAAAAGACTTGGAAGTTGAATTTAAGAAAGATTTGAAAGCTTAGATTTAGGAAGGATTTGAAAGTTTAAAATTAGAAAAGATTTGAAATTTAGAAAGTTGAGATTTGAAAAGACTTGAAATTAGGAAAGTTTGAAAAGTTTAGATTAGGAAAGTTTGAAAAGTTTAGATTAGGAAAGTTTTTGAATCTAGGAAAGATTTGATTTCTATTTCCTAAATTGATAATTTGATCTTGTTTCAAAAATTGGAGGATTTGAATATGGAATTAAAAGGGTTGAATTTTGAAAATCTTAGATTTAGAAACCTATGATTTGGGGTAGAAAAAAAAGGTTTTGGAAACCTAAGATTTGAGGTAGAAAATAGTTTTTGAAAGTCTATGATTTGAGGTAAAATAAGAAGTCATGATTCAAAGAAAGGAACTTAGGGTTTCCTAACCGTGGATTCTAGTGCTTGACTTGGACTCCGAAAAAAGGAGTTTTTAGAAAGGAGATATTTGTAAAAGAGTTTTTTGAAAGTAGAGTGTTGAAAAGAGTTTTAAAGAAGTAGATTTTGCAAAACAATTTAGAAAGAGGTTTGAATATGAATTTTTACAAATATCTTACTTTCCTAAAACGATTCTAACCGTGAAAATGTTAGAACCATTCTAGAGTTGTGATTTTGAAAACAACAAATATTTGAAATAATGGATCATAATGATCACATTGAATATCACATTTTTCTAAAATAACCCTAACCATGGAATGGCTAGAATCATCTTAAAATTGTAATTTTTGATAAAAATAATTTAGGGTATACACCCAAAATTTGGACCTTGATAGTCACAATGAATATAACACTTTCCTAAAACAACTCTAACCATGGAATGGCTAGAATCACTCTAGGATTGGGATTTTGAAAACAAGTTTGAAAAGAAGATTTTGAATGCAAGTTTTGAAAGAGAGTTTTGACGCAAGGTTTTAAAATAACTTTGAAAGCAATTTTTAAATGGATGTATGAATATGATATACACAATGCAAAATAGGTCGTAAACACACAAGGCTAGGCTTCACCATATAATCAAGGGGGCCGAACCCACACCATCAAGAGTTGAATTTGAAGAAAGCCCCTAGCACAGTGACCTTCAATAATTCTTCCTAGGCATGAATTGAAGAGTCCTTGTTTCAAGCATGCAAGAAAAGGAGGTAGAGGATGGAGATTAAATAAAAGAAAACCCAAGTGAGTTAGGAGGGAGAAGAGAGAGGGGAGATTACATAAAAATAAATTGAAAGCCTACCTTGTCTTCTTCTTATTTTGCTCACTTTGTTTGCTTTGCTTGAACCTTGAGAGCTTCGAAGTTGTAGAACTTGAGTCTTTAATGGATGCTTTGGAGGCTTGTGTTTGAGTGTATGAGGTGTATAGAGGCTAGGGTTTGAATGTATAGAGGCTAGGGCTTGAAGAGGCTTTAGAAGGCTAGGGTTTGGAGAGACTTCGAGCTTTGTAATTAGAGAGACAGAGTTTCTGGACTGTATTTTTGGACCTCTTTTACGCAGGGGGAGGGTTTGTATTAATAGACAAACAAAACCGCTTTGGCACCTGTTGCAGTAGCGCCAAGGCAAATTTTCTACTGGCGCCACTAGGCCATTTATTGGCTTGTAGTGGCGCCAGCCATTTAAGAAATTTTTTAGGGCAGCAAGAAATGTATCTTTCGACCCTTGGGACGTAAGGCAAAAAATTTGGGCACCTGTCCTTGTGAGTACCTTGCAATTTTTGACTTGGCTCCATTAGTAGTGACTTTGAAAAGTCTGAAAATGATCCAGAAGGTTCCGAGTAATCAGATTGTGCTGGGAATGGACAAAAACTTGAGAGAGAGTGTCATAGAAGTAACTGGCTTGAGAAACAATGTTGGAATAGTTAAAAAGGTCAACTGGCTCACTAAAGGCAAAACAGTCAATTGAATTGGAGAAACACCAGAATGGACTCAGAATGACCCGTGAGAAGGCTTGAATGATTGGAAGCACCATTGAGAATGTTCCAAGGGATTACCAGTTTGATACCCAAAGCCGATGTGGTTGTAAAAGGCGACCGATCCACTAGAAGCAAAACGGTCATTTTACACTAGTCTAATTAGAATGGACTCAGAATGATCTAGTAAGGTGTTAGAAGTTTGATAATACTATTATAATCATCCTCAAAAGGTTACTGGTCAGATACCCAGAACTGGTGTGGTTCTCGGAGGCGATTGGATGCCAAGGGGCAAAATAGTCATTTTAACCAGATGGTCTCGTAATTGATCTGAAACCAACTGGAAAGCACTTGAACAAGCCGGATTGTCCTTGGGACAATCTTAGAAAGGTGGACTTACCACTCTGAGGACTTAGGTACTTTCTCGAGAAGCATGCCGGAAGGGTCCAAAGGGCAATTTGGTCATTTTCACCGAAATGGGCTAGAAGGTACTAGTGTTGACCTGGATTTTAAGTGTTCTTGTAACTCTGATGGTGTGGGATGAGTTGGTTTCCAAAGGTATCCCGTCCTTTGGTAAACGTGTCACAGTTAAGAGGCGTGTTTGGTCCCGTGACATAGGGGTTTTGTTGGCAATTCCCAATGTCAACTTGTTTGCGAGTGTGTTTGCCACTCTGATGGTTGCGATATTTATGAGTGTTTCTGCCACTATGATGGGGTGCATTCATTCTGGAGACTGCCTGATCTTGGGAAGCTGTTAGATGGACTTGTCGTCTAAGGAATCAACTTTTTTCGAAAGATGTGCCAAATTATGAACATTCTACATTGGAGGGCTAGCAGGTGCCAGAAGTGAACCGTTCTACCATCTTGGGGACATGGGTTCCATCCCAATCAACAGATTTGAAGGAACTTACCGTCCCGAGAAAGTTTTCTCAGTAAACATGCCAAACTGGATGGACTTATCGTCTAAGGGATCAACTTTCTCAAAAGACTTGTCGGATTGAGTTTGACTGGTCTGGACTAGAATTGAAACTAAAATTGAGGTTGAAATATGGACTTACTCTCTATAAGAAGGTGTGCCAACTGGAATTGGACCGAGCAATGTCCCAAGGGCATTTTAGTCATTTTACCTCTTTTGAGCCCAGCAGGCCCGCAAAGCGATTGATTGATTGGATGAGTTTGGAAAATTGGTTTTGACTTGAATGTGTTTCTGTCGATTTAAATGTGAGTCCAGATGGACCGAAGAACGCCGAGCGGGCAAAAATGGGGTGCTTATAAGACTATCACTCAGAGCAAACCAAAGGAAAAGCAACAGCTTGTTAGGGGTTATTAATAACATTAAGAACAAGCTTACATTATGGAAAAGAAAATATTTGCCAATTGGAGGCAAGGTAACCCTTGTCAAATTAACCTTGTCTAACTTACCTTTGTATTACCTTTCTTTGTATAGAGCACCAGTAAAGGTATGCAAAGAGATAGATACCGTGCCTTGATTTTTTATACTCAAGAAAACATAAGTGAAAAAAGCACAGTACTCTCTTGTTAGAAATCATCCTCCTAGAAGCACGAGTGCGATTAGGTTTGAATTGGAAATTGATTTGAATAACCTAACTTTATTCAAGTGAGTTAGGTCACCTAAAACTAAGTGTAATTCAAAGATTAAACTTAGGGTTTTTAGAAAGGTCTTGAAAACTTCCTCAAGAGAGGGTTTTTGGAGAAAACAGGTTGTTTGGCAACCTTTGGAAAGATTTAAATCCTTTTTAAAAATAACTCCGTTTTAGCCTCTCGAAAATAATGATTCTAGGTTCGGAGATTGGTTACATATAGAAAATATGCACTAGGCTATCACCTTATCCCGCCCTTACGGTACCTACATGTCTATTCACCCTAGGTTCACTCAATTAGAATCTTCAATTATTCAATGACCAATACTATCCACTTTGAAAAGAATTTTAAAGAATGATTTGAGATGATGTATGACATGCAAGTGCAAGAAAAAAATTTGATTTTGAAAATAGATTTAAAGCTTGAACAAGGTTGTGAAAATTGGAAACTTGAAAAGCTTATGGAGTTGGAAATTTGAAAAAAAAAAAGGTTGTGGAATTGAAAATTTGAAAAAGGTTGTGATTGCACCCATGAGTATTGCCTGCGTATCCCGTTGTTGAGAGTCAAGTCAGTCGTAGTTCAGACTTGGGATCCGATTGAAAATAGACACTTTGAGGTCTTGTTTGATTTGAAAAGACACTTTGGGGTCTTTGAAAGATTTTACTTGAAAAGGGTTGGATTTAAACTTTGATTTGAAATCGAGCTTGGAATTGAGATTAAATTGAAATTGAACTTGAGGATTTGAAATTGAACTTTGAAGTAGAACTTAGACTTGACTTGAAAAGATTGAGTTGAGCTTTCAAAATCAAATTGACTTGAACTGAAGTTTAAAAACCATCTTGGTTTAGAAAAGAGTTGAAGCTTCCTAACTTTAGAGTTAGGGTTGAACTAGGGTTTGGCCTTCTAGGGTTTAGGCATACAATTGAAATAGGAAGGTTTGATTTAGACTTAAAAAGTTTGATTTTAGAAAGTTTCGAATTACGAAAGTCGGATTTAAGAAAGATTAGAAAGGATTTGATTTGATTTAGAAACACTTGATTTGGAATGATTAGAAAAGATTTGACTTGAATATTTAATTTAAAAGAATTTAAAAAGTTAGGGTTTGGAAAATATTAGATTGTGGAAAGCTTTGAATTAGGAAAGTTTTACTTTAGAAAAGCTTTTGAATTAGGAAAGTTCCAAATTAGAAAAGTTGGACTTGAGAAAGATTTGAATTTGAAAAATTTTGAATTTAGAAAGATTTGAACTTAGAAAGATTTGAAGTTTAGAAAGACTTGAAGTTTGAAATTAAGAAAGCATTGAAAGTTTGGATTTAAGAAAGATTAAAATTAGAAAAAAATTAGAATCAGGAAACATTTGATAGTTTAAAACTTAGAAAGTCGGGATTTGAAAAGTTTGAAATTAGGAAAGATTGGAATTAGGAAAGATTTGATTCCTATTTCCCAAAGTAGAAGATTGGATTGTATTTCCAAAAATAGATGATTTCATTTTGTTTTCAAAATTGGAGGATTTAATTTGGTTTCCTAAATTAGAAGATTTGATTTGACATGGAATTAGAAAAGTTGGGTGTTGAAAATCTTGGATTTGAAAATCTATGATTTGGGGCAAAATAAAAAGTCATGATTTTAATGAAGAAATTAGGGTTTTCTAATCATGGATTGTAAGGCTTGACTTGGACTTCAAGACAAAGTTTTTGAAAAGTAGATCTTTGAAAAGAGTTTTTAGGAAATATATTTACAAAACAATTTGGAAAGAGATTTAAATATGGACTTTTACAAGTCTCTTAAATATCTCACTTTCTTACAACGATTCTAACCATGAAAAAATTAGAACCATTCTAGGGTTGTGATTTTGACAATAACTATGATTTGAAATATGGACCATAATGATTACATTGAATATAACACTTTCCTAAAACAACCCTAACCATGGAATTGCTAGAATCATCTTAAGATTGCAGTTTTGATGAAAATAATTTAGGGTTTGAACCCAAAATTTGGACATTGATAGTCATATTGAATATAATACTTTCCTAAAACAACCCTAACCATGGAATGGCTAGAATCATCCTAAGAGTGTGATTTTGAAAACAAGTTTGAGAAAAGAAGATTTTGAATACAAGTTTTGAGAACAAATTTGAATGCAATGTATGTATGAATATACAAGGTTAGGCCTCACCACATAATCAAGGGAGCCAAATCCACACCATCTAAGGTTGAACTAGAAGAAAGCCCCCAGCACGGTGAAATTCAACAGTCCTTTCTAGGCATGAATCAGGGAGTCCCTTGTTTCAAGCATGCAAGAAGAGGAGATAGAAGATGGGGATTAAAATAGAAACAAACCCAAATAGGTTAAGAGAGAGAAGAGAGATGGAGATTATATAAAAGTAAATAGAAAACTAACCTCATATCCTTCTTGCTTTGTTTGCTTTACTTAACTTGAACTTTGAAAGCTTTGAAGATGTAGCACTTGATCTTCAATGGATGCTTGGAGGCTTGTGTTTAAGTGTAGAAGGTGTATAGAGGCGAGGGTTTAAGTGTATGGAGGCTAGGGTTTGAAGAAGCTTGAGAGAATTAGGGTTCTGGGGAACTTCGAGCTCTGTTTTCAAATAGACTGAGTTTCTAGACTGAGTTTGCAGAATCTTTTTTACGCAAGGGGAAGGTCTATATTTATAGGCAACTAAAATAGGAACTGGCCCCTGTGGCAGTGGCGCTAGTGGGATTTTAACCTTAGCGCCACTCCTAGTGGCAAGAAACGTAAATTTTGACCCTTCTGATGCAAGGCAAGAGATTTTGGCATCGATCTTAGTAACTACCATGCAATTTTTGGCTTGGCTACACTAGGAGTGACTCCAAAACGTCCAAGAATGGTCCGAAAGGCTGGGAATGGATAAGAACCCTTGAAAGAGTGTCCCGGAGATAATAGATTTAAAAAACAATACCAAAATATTTGGAAAGGTCGACCGGCCCACCAGAGGCAAAATGGTCAATCAGACTAGAAAAATACCAAAATGGACACGAAGTGACCCATGACAAGGCTTGAAGGTTGGAAACACCATTCAGAGTGTTCCGAGAGATCGCCGATTTGATATTTAGAGCTGATGTGGTTGGAAAAGGGCGACCGACCCACCAAGGGCAAAATAGTCATTTTGCATCGGGCTTACCGAAACAGACTCAGAATGATCCAAAATGGTGTCGGCCGGTTGAGAATACTATTAGAAGTATCCTTAGAAGGTAACCGATTTGATACCCAGAACCGGTGTTGTTCCCAAAGACAATCGAATGCTTGGGGGCAAAATGGTCATTCTGATCGGATGGTCTTAGAATTGATCCTAAACCGATTGGAAGGCATTTGAACATGCCGTATTGTCTTTGGGACAATCTTGAAAAGGTGGACTTACTGCTCTGAGGACTTAGGTACTTTCTCAAAAAGCGTGTCGAAAGGCTAAATGGGCAGTTTGGTCATTTTTCACTAGAGTGGGCTAGCAAGCACTAGTGTTGACCCAAGTTTAGAGTGTTTCCGTCACTCTGACGGTGTGTCACGAGTTGGTTTCCAAAGGTATCCCATCCTTCAGTAAATGTGCCACGGCCAAAAGGCGTGTTTGGGCCTGTGACGTAGGGGTTTTGTTAGCAATTTCCAATGTCGACCTATTTGCGAATGTTTCTGTCACTCTGATAATTGTGATATTTGTGAGTGTTTCTATCACTTTAACAGTGTGCATTCATTCCAGAGACTGTTTGATCTCGGGAAGCTGTTGGATGGTCTTATTGTCTTAGGGATCAACTTTCTTGAAAGATGTACTAGATAATGAACATTCTACATTGGCAGGCTAGCAGGCACCAGAAGTGAACCGTTCTACCATCCTGAGGACTTGGGTTTCATCTTGGTCAACAAGTTTGAATGGACTTATCGTTCCAAAGATTTTTCTCAAAAAACGTGTCAGACTGGATGGACTTACCGTTTGAGGGATCAACTTTCTCGAAAGACGTGCCAAATAAAGTTTAATTGGTCTGCATTGGATATTAAAATAGGGACTTACCGTCTTTAAGAAGACGTGCCAACTGAAATTGGACCGAGCAATACTTGAAGAGTATTTTGGTCATTTTGCCTTTATTAGGTTTGGAGGGCCTGCAAAACGATTAATTGACTAGATTGAGTATGAAAAACTGGTTTAGACTTGAATGTGTCTGTGTCAGTTTGAATGTGAGTCTGATCGGGCCAAAGATTACCGAGCGGACAAAAATGAGGTACTTACAATAGACAAGCTCCAGAGGAAATTTTTGTAGGGGGACAAGGATAATAAAAAGGGGGACCCATTGTGTCAAATGGAGCAAAGTCACAATTAGCAAAAAGGGTGGTGGCTTTGGTCTCACTCCCATAAGAGTAATGAACATGGGCCTTCTAGCAAAATAGTGGCAGAAATTTGCCACAAACAAAAAAGCTTTATGAAGAAGAGCAATTTGTCATAAGTAAAAAAGAGAAGAATCCAGATGTCTATTTCCTGAGGATCAAGGGAAGGAGGTATCAACCATCTGATGCACATCCAAATGCTCAATGCAGATTAGGTATCATTTAAAGACACACTTATGTCCAATTTAAGTATTAGAATTGGGAAGGGGAATTTAACTTCATTTTGGAATGAAACTTAGTGTGAAGGTCAAGTGTTAAGTAATTCTTTCCCTAGACTATTTTTATTGTCAAATCAAAAAACTTCAAAGGTGGCAAAGCTTATGGACACATCAAGGACATAAAATCTATCATTCAGAAGGAGGTTGCTTAGTTGGGAAGAGGAAAATCTTGAAAAGCTAAAGGTTCTTCCTAAACAGGGTGATGATAAGGAAAAATAGCCTAGATTCATCATCTTTGAAGGCTTGTAAGGAAGGATATTTCACAATCAATTCATTTAATTAGGCTTGTCAGGAATCAAATGATCAAGTAAACTCTAATCTATCTTGGATATGGAAAACATGGGCTCCTATTAAAGTTCAACTTTTTTGTTGGCTGATGGTGCATAAGAGCATCAAAACAAGAGCCTTCTTAAGTCATAAGAGAATCATCCCTCACAATGATAACTTAATCTATGAAATGTGCAAGGAAGAGCTGAAAGATTGTGATTATTTGCTTCTAAAATATAAATTTGCCTGGCTTGTTTAGAGCAATATCTTAAAATGGTGGGGGCTAATGCATAATATACGTGACCAAATATAAAAAGGTAGTCTACCAGTACATGAGCCTTTTGCCACGATGAAATGAGACCAAAGGAAGGTTCATCGATTATAATACTAGTATTAATTTTATGGGATACAGTGGGGAGGGTTAGATGCCATTAATTGTGTTGTGGAATTTTCATACGATCGAGGCATCATATGACTAGTATAAAGTCCACTATCTATCTATCTATAAAAGCTTGTGTAAGTAAGTAAGTACAGCATTGGATTCATCCTCTCAAGTTAATACAAGCAACAACAAGTAATATTCGACCATGTACAGATCTCCTCCCTCTGTTGCTTGCAAGCTAGATAGATCCTCCAGCAAACAAGAGAGGCAGTGCCTTAGTATATAGTCCTCTTCTCTTCTGTTCTATTCTCTTCCACAAATACATTTTTCTTCAATTTGCTCAAAAACCCTCCCTCCATTTCAGTCTTAGGTATCTGAACATACATACATCATCGCAAATGTGAAAATCCTGCTAGTACAATAAATTAATTACATTGATGAAGCTACGTACCTATTCTTAATTGGTTTAAAAAATTTGTGCCTGCCTCGTCCACCCACTTCGAGAAACGGAGGTGGCTTAAGGGGCAAAATAACTAGCGATGATGTTGTTGTAGTAGTAGTAGTAGTAGTAGTGGTGGTTAATTCTCTTATCATGACCACATCTTCTTCCTCTTTGCAGTAGTGATGATTAATGTCGCGCCCAGATTTTTCGCACTCGAGGAATACTCACCCAAGTAGGAAAAATGTTGTACTCTCTCGTTAGAACTCACCCTCCTAGAAGAATGAGTGCGACTAGGTTTGAATTGAAAATCGATTAAAATAAAAGGCTTTTGAAAAAGATTCGGAGTCGCCACCTAACTTGATTAAGGTGAGTTAGGTCACCTAAAAACTAAGAATAATCCGAAGACTACACTTAGGGTTTTTGGAAAACGATTTTGAAAATATCTCTTCAAGAGAGGGTTTTTAGGAAAGCAGGTTGTTTGGCAACCTTTGGAAAACATTTAGCCCTTTTTAGAAAAATAACTCCTTTTTGGTCTTTGAAAACAGTGATCTAGGTTCGGAGGTTGGTTACGTGTAGGGAAGACGCACTAAGCCATCACCCTACCCCGCCCTTTCGGTACCTACATGTCAATCTACCCTAGATTCACCTATGAGAGTCTCCAACTAATTATTGGTCAATCCTATCCACTTTGAAGAACAATGCTTAAAAAGAAACTAACATGATGCATGATATGCAAGTGCAAGTTAAGAGAATTGAAAAATAGATTTGAAAAGAAATTGATTTGAAATTGATTTGATTTGAAAATAGATTTGAAGAAATGGAATTGAAATTAGAAAGTTTGAAAATTGAAAGTAAAAATTTTGAAATTGGAATTTTGAAAATAGATTGGAATTTGAGATTTGAAAATATGGAGACCGCACCCATGAGGGTGGAATTGAAAGTTTGAAAAGTATTGTGACCGCACCTATGAAGGTTGTCTACGTATCCCTTTGGGGGAATCAGGTCAGTCGTAGTTCAGACAAGAGTCTGATTGAAAAAAGAAGAGTAGATTTGAAAAAGAGATTGAATTGGAAATTGAATTTGATTTGAAATTAGAAGAGGAGATTGGAAATTGAAAATGAGAAGATTGGACTTTGATTTGAAAAGATAGATTTGGATTTGTTTTAGAAAGAGAAAGTTTAAGAAACCTAGACTTAAGAAAGATGAGACTTAGGAAAGACTCAAGAGTTTAAGAAAGATTAAATTTAGGAAAGGTTCGAATTAGGGAAGGTCCGATTTCGGAAAGTTCTGAATTAGGAAAGTTTCATTTTTGGAAAGTTTTCAAATTAGGAAAGTTTGGAATTTAAGAAAGTTTGGAAATTGGAAAGTTTCGAGTTTAGAAAAGTTTTCGAAAAAGGAAAGGTTTTCAGATTAGGAAAGTTCCCAAATTAGGAAAGTTTTTGAATTAGGGAAGTTTTGAAATAGGGAAGTTTTGAAAAGTGGAAAGTTTCGTTTTAAGAAAGGTTTTGAAATTGGGAAGTGTTGAATTTAGAAATGTTTTGAATTAGGAAAAGTTTAGATTAAGAAAGGTTTAGAATTTAGAAAGTTTCAAGTTAAGAAAGTTTTAAATTTGGAAAGTTTAAAATTTTAGAAAGATTATAAATTAGGAAGGTTTTGAAATTAAGAAAGTTTAGAAAACAAGGAAGCTTTGAAAACAAGAAAGTTTTGAGTTTAGAAAGTTTTGAAATTTGGAAGGATTTGAAATTTGGAAAGTTTAAGATTTAAAAAAGTTTTAGAGTTTGAATTTTAGAAAATCCTGAAATTAGGAAAGGTTTGAAAACTTAGGTTTGAAAAGTTAAGATTTGAAAAAAGAGTAGAATTAGGAAAGGGTTGAATTAGGAAGATTTGAAAGTTGAGTTTTAAAATTTAGGAAAGATTTTTATGTTCAAGTTTTGGAAACTTAAGGTTTAGGAAAGTGGAAGTTTAGGAAGGATTTGAATTAAGAAAAAGTTGGATTAGGAAAGGATTGGATTTTGTTTTTCTAAAAGGGAAGGTTTGATTTTGTTTCCAAAAACGGAGAACGGGATCTAGTTTCCTAAACGGGGAGATTTGATTTGGTTTCCTAAAGGGAAGATAGGATTTGGCAAGGATTTGAAAAGGGAGATTCTGGAAACCCTAGATTTGGAAAATTATAGTTTTGACGTAGAAAATAGGTTTTGGAAACATGTATAATTTGGATATGAAAACAAGAGGTTTTGGAAACCTAGGTTTGGGGCAAAGTTTGAAAATCGTGTTTTTGGGAAGAAAATTAGGGTTTCCTAATTGTAGGTTCTAGGGCTTGACTTGGGCTCTAAGGAAAGAGTTTTTTGGAAAGTGCGTTTTTGGAAACGAAGGTTTTCTAGAAGGGAATCCTAGGGAAAAGTTTTTGGAAAGTGAATTTGAAAATAGAGTTTTTGGAAAAAGAGAAGGAGTTTTGGAAAGTGTGTTTTTAGAAATGAAGATTTTGGACGGAAAATCCTAGGAAGTAGTTTCTAGAGGAAAGATTTTGGAAAGAGAGTTTTTGGAAAGATTTTTGGAAAGAGTTTTTCTAGGAAGATTTTTGGTTGAAGATTATTAAAGAGAGTTTTTGGAAAGATTTTTGGGGAACGTTTTTAGAAAGTGGATTTTGGGGAGAGGATTTTGGAAAGGAGTTGAAAAAGGGAGTTTTGAAAAATAGATTTTGGAAGGGAGTTCTTGGAAAACAATTTTGGAGAGGAGAGTTTTAGGAAAGTATGTTGAAAAAGAGATTTTTAGGAAGAGGGATTTGGAAAAAGAGTTTTTAGAAGGTATAAAAACATCTCACTTTCCTAAAGCAATTCTAACCATAAGAGGGCTAGAACCACTTTAGGAAAGCGGTTTTGAAAACAAGAAGATTTGAAAATATGGACCGTATTGGTCACTTTAAATGTAACACTTTCCTAAAGCAATCCTAGCCATGGAAAAGTTAGAATCACCCTAGGATTGTGATTTTGAAAACATATTTTGAGAAAGAGATTTTGATGCAATTTTGAAAACAAGTTTGAAAACGGTTTTGAAAACAAGTTTGAAAACAGTTTTGAAAACAAGTTTGAAAACGAATTTTGGAAGATGCAAGATTATGATATACACAATGCAATTTTGGGGTCGTGAACATACAAGGCTAAGGCTTCACCGCATAATCAAGGGGGCCGGACCCACGTGATCTCTGGTTAGACTAGAAGAAAGCCCTCGACACGGTGACTCTCCAATAGCCTAATCCTACACATGGACTGGGAATCATCTTGTTTCAAGCATGCAAAGAAAGGGGGGAAAGAGATGGGGGATTAAAATAGAGAAAACCCAAGTGGGTTAAGAGAGAGAAGAGAGAGGGGGGAAGTGCAGAAATTTAAATAGGGAGCCTACCGTATGTCTTGTTTATTTTGCGCGCCTTGCTTGTCTTCAATCTTTATTTTCATCTTCGTCTTCGATCTTCAAGAGTTGTCTTCAAGCTTTAGGTTACAGCTCTTCAAGTCTTCAAAGGAGGTTTGAAGGCTAGTGTATAAGTGTATGGGGGTGTGTATGAGTGTATAGGAGGCTAGGGTTTAGTGTATGGTGGCTAGGGTTTGGAAAACCTAGGGAAGCTAGGGTTTTGGAGGAGCTCGAGCTCTGTATATCGAAATATATGATTTTTAGGTTGAATTTGCGGACCCTTTTCACGTTGAATGAGGCTCTGTATTTATAGAGGTTGGACAACACTGGCGCCTGTTGCAGTGGCGCCAGGCCAAAGTTTACACTGGCGCCACTAAGAGTGGCGACAGGCCATTTTTTGGCTAGTAGTGGCACCAGTCATTTAAGAAATGTTTAAAGTCGGCAAGCAATGTATCTTTGACTAGATTTGGGTGCCTATACTAGTGACTACCATGCAATTTTTAGCCTGGCTTCAGTAGGAGTGACTCCGGAAAGTCCGGGAATGATTTGAAGGAGCCGGGAATGACCCGGAAGGCCAGAAAAGAATTGGAACACTTAAAATAATGTCCTGGAGGTATTTGACTTGAAAAGTGAGGATAAGATGTGTCAACAAGGTTGACCGGGCCTTTAGGGGCAAAACGGTCAATCGGACCGGGAAACTGCCGAGTCAAACTCGGACTGTCCCGGAAGAAGACTTGAGATCTGAAAACATTATTCAAAATGTTCCCAGAGGTTGCCGATTTGATTTCCAGAGTCGGCCTGGTCGGAAAAGGAGACCGGCCCCCAGGGGCAAAACGGTCATTTCGCACCGGGTTGGCCGGAACTGACTCGGAATAATCTGGAAAGGTAAAAGGAAGTTGAGAACACTATAAAAAGTAGTCTCATGAGGTTACCGGTTTGATACCCAGAGTCGGTGTGGTCAAAAAAGAAGACCGGCCCACTAGAGGCAAAACGGTCATTTTGTACTGGGTTGGCCGGAACTGACTCAAAATGATCCGAAAAGATAAAGGAATGTTGAGAGTACTATAAAAAGAAATCTCAAAGGGTTACCGGTTTGATACCCAGAGCTGGTGTGGTTCCCGGGGCATTCGGATGCCTAGGGGCAAAATGTTCATCTTGACCGGAAAGTCTCGGAAAAAGTCCAAAGGGCAGTTTGGTCATTTTCACCGAAGTGGGCTCACAAACACTGGTGTTGACCTGGGTTTTGAGTGTTTCCACCACTCTAACGGCGGTCGTCATGACACAGGGGGATTGTTGCTAATTCCCTATATCGACCTATTTGTGAGTATTTCCGCTACTCTAACGGTTTTGTAAGTAGTTTCGCTACTCGGACCATCTTGAGGAATAAACTGTCTCGAGAGAGGGATTGGAAAGGGGACTTATCATCTCCGAAGAGACGTGCCTGAGTTGGAACCGTCTCGAGGAATAAACTGTCTCGAGAGAGGGATTGGAAAGGGGTCTTATCGTCTCCGAAGAGACGTGCCTGAGTTGGAATCGTCTCGAGGAATAAACTGTCTCAAGAGTGGGTTTGGAAAGGGGTCTTACCGTCTCCGAGGAGACGCGCCTGGATTGGAACCGTCTCGAGGAATAAACTGTCTCGAGAGTGGGATTAGAAAGGGGTCTTACCGTCTTCAAAAAGATGTGCCTGGGTTGGAACCGTCTCGAGGAATAAACTGTCTCGAGAGTGGGATTAGAAAGGGGTCTTACCGTCTTCAAAAAGATGTGCCTGGGTTGGAATCGTCTCGAGGAATAAACTGTCTCGAGAGTGGGATTGGAAAGGGGTCTTACCGTCTCCGAAGAGACGTGCTTGGATTGGAACTGTCTCGAGGAATAAACTGTCTCGAGAGTGGGATTGGAATCGGAAAGGAAAGGACAATGCCCCTAAGGGCATTTTGGTCATTTTGCCTCTATTTGGGCCTGACTGGCCCGCGAAGCGATGAACAGACGGGATTTGGACCTAGAGAATTGGTTTTGATAGGAATATACCCACAATGACTTGAAAACAAGTCTGGACGGAGTGTAAACTGCCGAGCGGTCAAAAATGGGGTGCTTACAATTAGAGAATCAATCGACCCCCAATTTCAAGATCGATCATTGCCAGTGACCCTTAAATGTTACCCATATTTGCATCATAAGCCCATCATACGTGTGAGAGAGATCGATCCTAATAATGCTTAAAACTCACTCTCTACACACATGGAACGAGCAATACTAGCTACTTCAACAAACACTGCTAGTTCATCCAGGATGAATTTGGTCCAAGTGAAGGGCGAGCATTAGAGCCAGAATATATCCTCCGGTGATATCATCAGCAACTCGAGACCAACCAGTAGCTTCTTTACAAAAATGGTTTCGACGAGTTGATCTAACTAATAAGCTACCATGCATGATATGAGCGCTAATTCTACTTAATCTAATTCCTTTATAGACAGATAGGGGACCCTGACTGACTGCATCCATCTATCTAGTTCTCGTTCTAAAAATTTGTTGAGGCTATTGATCACTCCAAAATAATGCGATTGATATCTGCCAGTGTACGGTTGTGATGCAATAATAATACTCAGTGAAGTCCAAAATTGAATCCACAAAGAATAATTGATAAGTTGAAGAGAGTGGACTACTCCTCCCAATTCATACAAAATCTAACTAATTACTTCTAAAAAGAAACCAAAAATTGTAAAGTTGATCTTGGGACCAATTAATCCAATCAATTGCTTTACTCAGAATTCCAATCAAAGGGTAAGATAACTCAAATCATTGACAGCGTTGTGAGTCTTTGATTTGGAAAATTTAATGTTGAACACTATTATTCTTTGACAATCAATACTAGAATAAATTAGTTTTAGTCAAAGTTGCATACCATCGACTTGTTGCCAACCATAATCAAACATTTAAGTTTTCATAAATATCTAGGGTTTGATCCCAACGAATTAAACAGAAGAAGATTTAAACATTAAAAAACTAGTTTACCTCCATTGTTCATCCAGGATCTTCAATTGATCTTCACAATTAATCCCAAGATGGGATTTAGCTACTCAAAGACATAACTAGTTCGCAAAAATATATTAAACTATACTGAAAAACTATTAAAGAACTAAAAATCTTATTATAGGAATTAAAGAAAGCAATAGAATTATAAACTACTCCTAAGGAAAATTATTCTAAAGCTACTACTAAACTATTCTAAAGCAATAATTAAAAGCTAACCCTAATTACAACAACAAATCTAGCTTTTATATATTTTCAAAAAGTGTAGATTTACGCCGACCGTTCGAACGCCTTAATCCACCGTTTGAACACAACGGACCACCGTTCGAACGCTATGTCAAATGCATTTCAGACAGGAAGGATAATCTCTAAATCTCTCGAATAGTTTTCAGACCTGGTCATGACAGAACTCCATTTGACGTACCGTTCAAACGCTAAACTCCACCATTCAAACAGCTAACGTGTGCTGAGTCATATGTTCGAACGCTCTATGCAACCGTTCGAATGGTCTTCCTTCTTTTCCCATAATTTCATCCTTTTTAAGTATGAATTACTGTTTACATCAAACATTGCAAGTTAGAAACAAGTCAGGACTAAAATTACATAATTAATCCTACTCTAGGTCTAATAAGGAACTAATTAAGGCATGTAGATTGAACTTTTATAGTACAATCACACCCCCCAACTAGGGTTTTGCTAGTCCCTAGAAAAATACTAATAATTAAAAGATATCTCCACTTTCGTGGGAGTCATGAGTGAATTTAGCATATGCACCAAGCCTTTAAGCCCCCTACGTTACCCCTACTAGACCAGTGGTGTCTCGTGAGTATTTCCAATGATGGTACTCACAAACATCTATTCATGTCATATGAAAGATAATAGAAGTACATGAAACATATATAACTCCATTCAAGAAAATTCTTGATTCACTGTGAACTGTGAAGCATGCAAGGTAAAGGCATAAAGTATCTAAGAAAGAATCACATAAGAGTGTGTTGACAATAACATATAGCTCGAATGCCTCAAATTCATGCTATTATATCCTTTATGCTTTGATCCAAATACTCAACAGGCATACACTCACAAAAACATGGTAGACATAGGTCTCTCAATGGAAATCTCTTTATAAGAGTAAATGTACATAAAACACAAGGTAGAGCAATTCAGTAACAAAAAGCGCAAAGATGTAAGTATATCAATTTGGCATAGCTCCATGAAAGAATATGCACAGTGAAAGTGTTAATTAGAGAATTGACATGTAATGACCTATACTCAAAAGAATTTTCAACCATGTATATTCTAGATAAGTTTAAGGCCATATGAAAGAAGAGTCATGAATAAGGAGAAAGAAAGTGGTAGAAAGACTCAAAACATGCATTGTACACTACATGTGATAATTAATAAGCATACACTTCTAATTTCTCAATTTTTCAAGCAATAATATTATTTTTATTCTTCTTCCACTTCTATATATTTTTCTTTTTCATCTCAATCGTGAACTTCCTTTTTCCACCTTCTCTCCACAAATATATTTTTTTTCTTTTCTTTTCAACTCCATACAACTTTTACTTGTGCAAGCTCTCATAAGCAACTATTGCGCCCCGATTTTCACCCAAGCGTTTCTTGGCTCGAGAAGAGCATGGTGCTCTCTCTGTTAGAACTTACCCTCCTAGAAGGACAAGTGTAATAGAAGTTTGAACTTGAAATTGATTTAATTAAGGAATTTTTGAAAAAATTATGGACTCACCACCTAACATGGTTAAAGGCATGTTAGGTCATCCAGAACTAAGTATAATCCGAAGATCAAACTTAAATTTTTTTAAATAATTTGAAAATGTCCTCTTGAGAGGTGTTTTGAAAAATAAGGTTGTTTGGCAACCTTTGAAAACGTTTAAAGCCCTTTTGAAAATATGACTCCAGTTTTGGTCTTTGAAATAGGATTCTATAGTCTGAGGGTTAGTTACGTGTAGGGAAGATATCCTCTACCCCGGCCTTGCAGTACCTACATATCTATTCACCCTAGGTTTACTCACTTGAATCTCCGACTACTAAATGTCCAATTATATCCACTTTAAGAATTTTGAAAAGGAATTTTTGTCATCATTTTTTGGATGGTATGATGCATGATGCAAGTTTGAACAAAGTTGGAAAGAGAGTTAAGAGCTTTTAGAAAAAAGTTTTGAAATGCCAGTTTGGATTGGAAAGAGTTTTGAAAAGGAAAATTTGATTTGAAATAAAAGTTATGACCGTACCAATTTGAAGGTTGCTTACGTATCTCATTTGGTGAGAATCAGGTCAGTCGTAATTCAAACTCAGGGTTCAATTGAAAAAGGGCACATTGGGGCCTCTGAAAAATTTTGAAGACTCATTGAGGTGTTGTTTTGAAAAAGAGAACTTGAGAGTTTTTTTTTTTCACTCGAAATTAGGAAATAACTCGAGAAAGTTTTGATTTGAAATTGGATGTTAGAGTGTTTTTGAAATAGAACTTAAAGGTTTTTTAAAGTACTTTTGAAATGGGATTTGAGGTGTTTTGAAATGTTTTTTAACATAACTTAAGAGAGTTTTGGAAGCTTTGGAAACTTAATTAGGGATTTGAAAGTGGGACTTGGACTTGGGAAAACTCTTGTGACCTTGTCTTGACAAGATTTTTGAAAATAGTTTTTATGCATCTCATAAAAGTCATGTGGATGTTTCATTGCCTATGAGAAGTTAACTATGTGGGAACTAAACTCCTTTAAGGCTATTAGTTTTGAAAAATACTTTTAGAAAAAGGAGTTAGAAACTTTCCTTGTTTGAATATCTTATTTGATCTTTGACAACCCTAACCATAGGAGGCCTAAGATTGTTTCAAAAATGTGATGTTTAACAATAGTTTTTGGAAAGAGGTTTTGAAAAATATTTATGGTTTAAGAACCCTAAAAGGAACCTTGTTGATTTTATTTGATGTATCATTTTTCCTTAGACAACCCTAACCATAAAGAGGGTTAAGATCACCTTAGAGTTGTGAGATTTTGAAATCACTTTGAAATAGTTTTTTAAAGTGATAAGTGTCTAGCCATTTGAGGTTTAAGACAAGTTTGAGAAAGCTTTTGAAAACATTCTTGAGTGGAGTATAGTGGTATTTTGAAAAGACTTTTGGATTAGGGTTTTTGAAAACTTAAGGGAGCAAGAGGTTTTTGAAAACATGTTTTGAAAAGATCATTTTGCGTTGAAAAGATCGTCTAAAAAGAGGTTTAGAGTTGGAGTTTTGAAGCCATCTAACTTTGGTTGAGCAAACTAGGGTTAAGGTAACCTAGGGTTAGGTTGACCTAAGGTTGAACCAACTAAGGTTAGGTTGAGCTGGGGTTGGACCACCTAAGGTTTGGTTGACCTAAGGTTGGACCGACTAGGGTTAGGTTGACCAACTAGGGTTTAGATAACCTGGGGTTGGATGACCTAAGGTTGGACCAACTATGGTTAAGTCGACCAACTAGGGTTTAGGTAACCTAGGGTTGGATGACCTAGGGTTAGGTTGATCTAGAGTTGGGTCAACCAACTAGGGTTTATGTAACCTAGGGTTTTAGAACGTGGCTACATGCATGCACTTGAAAAGGGAATTTGAAAATTATATGATTTTATATGAAGAAATATATGATTTTAAGTTGAAAAAAGAAAGATTTGATTTGAAATTAAAAAAAACAAATAGAAAGATTTGATTTTGTTTTCAAAAATAAAATTTTGATTTTGTTTCCAAAATGAAACGATTTGATTTTGCTTCCAAAAATATAAGATTTGATTTTGTTTCCAAAATGAAAAGGTTTGATTTGATTTTGAATTTGAAAATGGTAGGATTGGATTTGAAAATCTTATGATTTTATGCAAAAGATTTTATAATTTTTATGTAAGAAAACTTGTGATTTGGTGTGACACCTTTTGAAAACAACTCAAGAGAGTTATGCAATTTTTAAAAACATAATGCAACAAGGATTTTGAAAACCATTTTGGTGCAATGAATGCAAGGATGCAAGAATGAAGGTTAGGGGACAGAGCTAGGGTTCCTAGGGTATGAACTTCTAGGGTTTTGAACTTTGGCTTTAAGGCACAACTCTTAGACCAATACTCTGAAGGGGGAAAAAATTTGAGAGTTTTTTTTAAAATAACTAGACTTTGAAAGAGAATGGTTAGGATTTGAAACCCTAATGTGGACTTTGAGAGTTTCATTAAATATGCCACTTTTCCTAAAGCAACCCTAACCATGAAAAAGCAGAACCACTTTAGGGTTGTGATCTTGAAAAACAAATTAGGGTTTTGAAACCCTATATGAAACTTGGTGGCCATTTTGAATATCTCGCTTTCCTAGGGAAACCCTAACCATGAAAAGATTAGAATTACTCTAGGATTATAAGTTTGAAAGCAAACCAATTTTAAACAATGTATGATCATGACAATTATAATGCCAAGGGTCATGAACATGCAAGGTTTAAGGTTTCACCACATAATCAAGAGGGCTTGAGACTACACCATCACAAGATAGACTATAGGAAGGCCCCCAACCGGTGACCTCCCCAAGGCTTTCCCTAGGCATGTACTCAAGGTCTTCTTATTTCAAGCATGTAAGAAGATGAGGTAGAATATGGGGATTAAAATATAGAATGGTCTAAGTAGACTAGGAGGGAGAAGAGAGAGAGGGGGAGAGCATAAACTTAAAGAAACCCTACCTTGCCTTCACTTCTTCTTCAACCTTTAATGGTGACTTTGCCTTGAACTTGAGAGGCCTTTAAGAGCTTTGAAGGGGCTAGAGTTGGCATTTAATGATATTTGAAGGCTAGGGTTAGAGGTGTATAGGCTAGGGTTTGAGTGTATAGGGCTAGGGAGGCTTAAACCTTTAGAAAGATTAAGGCTTTTTTGGAATTTCGGAGGCTATCTCGACAGTTACAGAGTTTTTTTGCTATTTTTTGGACTTTGAACACAAAGGGGGGAGGTCTATATTTATAGGAGAAAGTGGGTGTAGGTGGCGCCACTCAGCTCTAGGTTTCGTGGAGATTTGATTTGATTTGATTCGACCTTGGGCTGCAAGGCAAAAATTTGGGCGCCACTTCTAGTGGCTCCCAACCATTTTTTGACCAGACTCCACTACAAGTGGCTCCAGCTCGATTGAGAAAGCTGTTAGGCTGCAGGGCCCAGCTGGAAAAGAGATAGGGGCACTCGGGAGTGTCTTGGGGGCTGCCGGTTTGATACCTAGAGCCGGTGTGGTCGAATAGGGTGATCGGCCCACCAGGGGTAAAATGTTCATTTTGCCTAAAAAAATCAAAATTGGTTCAGAGTCGACTGGAATGGCATTCAAGGGTCGAGGACACTATTAGGAGTGCCTTGAGGATTACCGGTTTGATACCCAGACCCGGAGTGGTTGAAAGAGATGACCGGCCCACTAGGGGCAAAACGATCGTTTTACCCAAAAAATACTGAAATGGTCCTGGAATGGACCAGGACGGTAGTTGGAGATTAGGGATACTCGTGGGAGTGCCTTGGGGTTTACCAGTTTGATACCTAGAGCCAATATGGTTGACAAGGGTGATCGGGTGCTAAGGGATAAAATGGTCAATTGGACCAGGTATCACCTGAATGGGTCTGAATTTGGCTAGAATGGCATTCAAACATGTCAGACTGTCCGAGGACAATCATGGAAAGGGTGGACTTACCACCCTGAGGGCTTATGTACTTTCTTGAAGAGTGTGCCGAATGAAATTTGACTTGATTTGACTAAATTGGATTGGAATTGAATGGACTTATCATCTTAAGGAAGACATGCCAGTTACACTGGACTGAGCAATGTCCCAAGGATATTTTGGTCATTTGGCTTCAGTTGAGCCTAGTGAGCCCAAAAAGCAGTTGATTGATTGGATTAGAATCTGAAAGGGCAGTTTGGGCTTGAACATATCTGTGAAGTTTGAATATGAGTCTGGTTGGGCCAGAGATTGCCAAGCAGGCAAAAATGGGGTACTTACAGCAATGATATCAAATTTTCCATTATAGAAAGTACTTCAACAATGATATGTTTTTTAAAGTTCATTGGTATGAGGATCAAAGAAAGAAACTGGGCATGAATGGCTTGAAATGAACAAGATGGCCTAACATGATATCTGAAATATATCAAGTTTGAAATTCAAGAGAGTATAGGTGTCAATATCTCCAACTATTACCCAACATATGAATCAAAACCTAGTATAATGAAACTATTGAAAGAATGAACGATCAATAATAATTCTTAAGTAAATGTATATCCACTCTAAAAGAAGATAAATTGGCTCTAAAGCTCACAAGAAAAAATCTCCACCTTTTAAGGATACGCATGCACAAAGAATCAATATAAGATGTCGTATGGCATGCTATTGCACAACAATGTAATCTCTCTCTTACTATGGGTTTATTACAAAAACTTGCAATGCAGCACAATAATAAGATGAATAAACAATTAATTCAAACTTAGTCTAATGCATGACTCAAAGTATCCTTAATATCATAAGTACATTGACATGAATATTGCTACAGTTCCTAATAATGTAATCTTCAACATATCCAACAATTATCAATTAACAAAAAAATATAAAAAAAAAATGTGTTAAAGATACAAATTGTAATACCTAAACCATATGATACTCAAACTTTTACTTAAGAAACTCAAGTGTCTGAGAAATAGTTAATATGAATCCACACTTGAGACTAATCAATAAAGCACAACAAGGTTTGAAGTATAATTCAAAACAATTTTTTCTATCTTTTTTTTTAAAAGCAAAATAAAACAAAACAAAACTACGTCTCCCCCCCCCCCCCCCCCCCCAAGTCATGCAATGTCCCTAATGCATAAGAACAAAGCCAAAGAAGCGGAAAGAGAAGGTTAGGAAAACCAAAGATACCCAAGAGGACCACCTCAACTAGGGAAAAACTAGGACTCAAACAAAACTACTAAAAAAATTACTAAACCGACTCTAGACACCTAAACTACTCGACTACTATATACTAAACATATCGTAATTGGATCAAAAAGTCACCCAATACTACCACAAGACATGGCCCCTGATGGAAGCAACCTATCCATGATCATTAACATTTGTGATGGATCCACCAAAGAATCATGCGTAGGTTCAGAATTCTCTTTAACATGATGCTCATAAAAATCAAGCAAATAGGTTTTAAACGAATTAGGAAAATTGGAGAATTCAAAAGAATCATTCAAAAGTGTTTGGACCATATTCACACCAAAAATTTTATCATTGCTAGGCTCAACTCCCAAAAGTTTACTATTAAAGATATTGAAGTCCAACGTCATATGACCAAAAGAAAGCTTTATGTCCCTACTCTTACAATTTATCAAAGCATTCGATGCAACAAGGAATGGGTGACCTAAGATGACCAAAACTATGGTGCTAGCTATCTCATGAGGAAGTGAGACCAAGACAACAAAATCAACAGGAAAATAAAATTTATCCACTTGGACCAAAACATCTTCCACAACTCCCCTAGGTATTCTAATAGATTGGTCGGCAAGCTGAAGAGTAATGCTAGTAGGCTAAGCTCACCAAGACCCAATTGTTCATATACCGCATGCGAGAGTAAATTCACACTAGCCCCTAGATCAAGCACAGCTTGTCTAATTTTATGCTTCCCAATAATACATGACATAGCAGGACATCCTTCGTCTTTATATTTGAGAGGGACATTGTGTTGTAAAATAGGACTAACTTGCTTAGTCAAAACAACCCCTTTTTCTACACGAAGTTTGCACTTGATTGTACACAAATGTTTCAAAAACTTTGCATAAGAAGGGTTTTATTTAATGGCAGCCAAGAGAGAAACATTAATCTTGACTTGTTTAAACATTTCATAGATTTCAGAATTTAACAGCTCATCCTTAGGTATAAGCAGTCTACTAGGGAATGGAGCATGTTTCATCACATCACCACCCTCACATATGATTGACTCAACTTGCACTCTATCACTCTTCTTCTCGTGTCTCTCATGTTTACTCTCATCTCCCACCCGCATAAGTTCACTCGCAATCCCCTTCCCTTAGTCACCAACCCTAGGGAGGTCTTTCTTAGGTGGAATGATTTTTTCAATGACGTTTTCACTCCTAAGGGTTGTGATTGCATTAGCTTGTTCATGACTAGACTAAGGATCATTCCTAAGTTCAATTATAGGTATTTATCTAGTCTGGTTAAGTAGGGGTTGGGCTGGAAATCTCCCAGTTATGGTTTGAGTAAAAACTTGTGTCATAATAGCCATGTTCTTTTGGATGTCCTCCAACAGCCTAATGTGATGGTTCACCCTACTAGTAAGCACTTTTTGATCATTCATCATTTCCTACATGTTATCCTCCAAAGACCTCTTATAAGGGGGTGATAAGTATTAAATTAAGGTTGGATTCGTATAGGTGGTTGGGCTTCATACAGTTATGGATGTGGTTAGAATGGTTAAGGGTTTTGAGACCCTCCTTGGAATGCTTGAGGGTTCGAAGGACCCTCGTTTCTCCACCTGAAATTAGGGTGATTCCACCAACTTTATTCAACTCCATGGACTCCAATTTTTGGGTAAGTGTTCTAATTTTAGCATGCAAAGCCTTTACTTCCCGAGATTGATATGTACCCCTAATTTGCAAGTTGGGTCTAGCTTTGGGATTTTGGGTCCTTGTCGTACTTTCTAGCCAAATTTGCTAAATAATCAAAATAATTATATGCCTCATCCGGTTGTTTATCATATAAAGTTCCAACCCACATAGACTCGACAAATTGTTTAAATTGTGGGGTCAAAGACGAATAGAAAGTATTAATAACATGGTATTTCGTAAACCTATGGTGTGAACAAGAGTGTATCAATTCTTTAAATCACTCCCAACATTGGTAGAAAGATTCACCTTGGTTTTTTGTTCAGGGAAAAACCTTTTCAAGAATTCCGCTTGCAATGTATTCCAAGAGTGAATGGATATAGGCCTCAAAGAATTAAACCATGTCTTCGCCTTGTCCTTCAAAGTGAACGGGAAGAGCTTTAGAAGTAAAACTTCTCTTAGGCAAGCATTATCTAGAAAAATTGAGCAAACATCTTCAAAGTCTTTTAGATAAGTGTAGGGTTTCTCATAATCTAATCCATAAAAGGTGGACAAAGCTTGAAGCATTCCCGGCTTTAAACTCATCATGGCTTGGTGCTCAGGAAGTACTATACGTGATATAGGGGTTTGCCTTACAGGATTCATGTAATCCCTCATAGTTTAGATCGGGGCTCCTATGTCCCCTAAATTACTTCTTCTCTCGGGATCTACCCTATTGGGATCGTTATTGGGGTTAAGTCCCAATGGGATTACCCCATCATTAATGTTAGCCATGGGAATAGGTATGAGGTCAACAATTAAGGAAAAACTAGGTAGGTCGATTGGAATAGAACATGTGGGTGATGGAGTAAGGTAACCATGTGGAAGATTACACAAAGGGTTGGCTCTCACTAATCGATTATGACTATCTCTAAAATAAGATGACATGCATGTGCATTACACACATAAGAGACTATCTGTGCCTCTGCAACAAATAATTCACAATTTCCTTTCTTCCCTCCAATCTCCACAAAAATAACTCCACCCATTCAATCAAAAATTAAAGCAACCCAGCCAAACCAGCAGTCTCCTTATGCAAAGTAATACCATCAATAAAATTTAGCACAAAAGCCTATTCGGCTCTATAATCTGCCGCCTAACTATTATATGCCTAGACCTCTAAAAAGAAAAGCACAAAAGTCCTAAATTCTAGCACGTACAAGGGATGGAATGAAGTTACCACTTAGGCCTTAGCTAACGATTTCTCCATTGTTGTAGATGATGATGAAACAACTTGCTTGATTTTGCGTTGACTGAGGTTCTTGTTCTAGCACACCTCTTGTGGTTACTTGTGCAAAATTTTGTTTCCCGGCAACAGCGGCAAAAACTACTGACTCCAAAATAGTGCAATTGATATCCGCCAGTGTGCGATTATGATGCAGTAATAATACTCGGTGAAGTTCGAGATCGAATCCGTAGGGAACAATTGACAAGTTGAAGAAAGTGGACCACTCCTCCCAATTCACACAAAATCTAACTAATTACTTCTAAAAAGAAACCGAAAATTGTAAAGTTTAGATTGGGTTTGTTTAATATAAGTTATTCTATGAAAACTAATTTAATGCGATAAAATAAAGTCTTGAGACTAATTGATCCAACCAATTGCTTCACCTAGAATTTCAATGAAAGTGTTTGATAACTCAAATCATTAACTGCATCGTGAGTCTTTGATTCGAAAGATTTAACGATAAACACTGTTATTTTTTAACAATCAATCCTAAAATAAATTAGTTTTAATCAAAGATGCATACCATCAACTTGTTGCCAAGCATAATCAAGCATCTAAGTTTTCGTAAATATCTAGAGTTTGAATATTTAAACATTAAAAAAACTAGTTTACCTCCATTGTTCATCCAGGATCTTCAATTGATCTTCACAATTAAACCTAAAATACGATTTAGATACTCATAGACATAACTAGTGTGCAAAAATATATTGAACTGTATTGAAAAACTCTTGAAGAACTAAAAATCTAATTACATGAATTGAAGAAAGCAATAGAATAATGAACTACTCTCAAAGAAAACCATTCTAAAGCCACTACTAAACTGTCCTAAAGCAATAATGAAAATCTAACCCTAATTACAACAGTAAATCTAGCTTTTATAGATTTTCAAAAAGTGCAGATTTATGTCGACCATTCGAACGACTTAATCTATTGTTCGAACACAACAGACCAAAGTTCGAATATTACGTGAAACGTACTTCAAACGAAAATGATAGCTCTTTGAATCTCTCAAACGGTCTTCAGACCTGGTCATGACGAAACTCCGTTTGAAGTACTGTTCGAACGCTTCTGTTCACCGTTCAAATGCCCTCCATCGTTCAAATGGCTAAAGTGTGCTAAGTCATGTGTTCGAACGCTATATACAACCGTTTGAACGGTCTTCCTCCTTTTCGCCCAACTTTATCCTTTTTAATCATATATTCCTATTTACATCAAACATTACAAGTTAGATACAAGTCAGGACTAAAATTACATAATTAATCCTACACTAGGTGTAATAAGAAATTAATTAAGGCATATAAATTACATATTTAGAGTACAATCAGCTATCTTGCCCATTATTGCAGCTTTGCGCAGTGGCACCAAGTACTAGTTTAGATTCTTCTAGCCTCTTTACTTTTCTTTTAGGTGCTTCATTAATGTCTTGCCCTAGCATCAAACACACGCATAAATAAAGAAACATATATGGTTGAGTAAACTTAGCTTTGTTTTCGTATGGAAATCACACCTTAACTGCCTTGATGAATAATAATAGTAATACAGCATTCTCTCTAATCTTTTTAGTTGGGATCCCATCCACATAACAACCAGGTCTAATCTTTTAAGACCTGCCTGGAAATACGAGTCCTAGAAGATCTCCTTTGTAGCCTCAGTATGTAGAACTATCATGATCTTTTTGGACACCACAACACCACAGAGAGAGATACACAAGGTAGATTGTTACTTGGGAAAATACATTTGCCAAAACAGCGGAAACATTTGTTATATATATAGGGGTAGTACTATTACTACTACTCAAAACAACTGCTTTGCACTGGCTATAACTTTCTCTCTTTTTGGCTTTTTTAAATTTACATGGGTCCATATGTACTAGGGGGTGCTTAATGGGGTTATTGTAGTCTACGGGAAGTAGAAGAAGAAAAAACCAAAAACAAGTACCGACTTTATTAATTCATGCAGGATCATATATCCAAATGAGGTTTCATGCTTGAAGTATTTAACTTAATGAATCATTCTTAACTATTTTTTAAGACTAATAAAGAGTAATATTATACAAGTTGAAAAATTAAGATTGAGCCTTTACATCTATCTTGGTTATCGATTTTAGTTTTATAGCGCTCTCCTTAACCCAAAATCATTCGTGGTTACTACAAATATGTACACAATCAGTTTGTTTCACTATCTCTCTCTCATTTTTGTTAGAAAATGATAGCATCATTCGTGGGTGATAGTCACTTGTCAACAGATGTTAAGCACCTCAGCTGGCCTTAGGATTCTAACTATTTGTCCCTTTCTCGTGATTTTCTACATGCTCCCCTACATTAGAACTCCTCTAAAATAAAGTACGGCCCCGTTAACCAACTCTTATAAGGTAAAATTTGAATACACAAGGTGGTTCACATAAAGTCCTTGTGTACCGAGGTTACTGCAATGATTCAAGTAAACAGACGTATGCCTTTACCCAATAAGCTAAGCTAATGGGGAAAGGAGGACAGTTTGTTAATTTTTTACGTCACCACTTGATCCAAAAGTTTAAGTTGTTAAGTAAAGACCCCAACAATACATATCAAGCTCCCCAATACCTTACCTTGTAAATGGAGATGTAATATACAAAGACAAAGTGAAATATAATGCGATTGGGAAATGAATGCAAATGAAGAGACTTGAACTCAAGGCCTCTCCGGACCTTACCTCTAATACCACTATTTGACCCAAAGCTTAAACTGTTAAATAAGGACCCGAACAATTCATATCAATCTCTGCAATGCCACCAATTTTATGGCATCAATGATAAATATGCCTTTTTTAATTATTTGAATGCAAACGTGAAAAACGACTGGTCCAAGCAAGCAAGCATCTAAACATATAAGTAGAAAAGAAAAAAGAGAAAGGGCATCTAAACGTAAAAGCAGAAAGAGATTGGAGAAATCGATGCAGACGCACAGGAAAAAAAAAAACGAACAAGCATCTTCCTCACACCTTATTTTTCAAGTGGCCCAATGGAGAACTTGCTTTGCAATGTATTGTTCATTTCCACTTTAGCCTTACGGGAATTCAAAGTTTCTTCTTTCAAGCTTTATATATATATATATATATAGCTTTGACCAATTCAGTAGCTCCTCTCAAATAGGGATGGCAATGGACCGGGTAAAAGTGGATATACGACCGAATCCACCCTGTTTGGGGTGGGATGGAGGATACAAAATGGGAATGGAGGTTGAAATGAAATTCCATGCAGGTATGGAGTCGGGGATGGGCCAAACGTTCCTCCCACCCCGCCTCGCCCTCGCCCACTTCCCTGCTTTTATTAAAAAAAATTAATTTTTTATATAGGCTGGTTTTTGGTCTTTGGAGCCCTTTACCATTTACTATTTTTCATTCGTTTATTAGTTAGGGCAAACCACTAACTCTAGCCTCCAGCCTCCAACCTCACCACCTCTAGCGGCCTAACCTCCAGCCTCCACTCTTCGTGTATTTTGATGTGGATGTTGCCTTGGCACCTCTCTCTCTCTCTCTCTCTCCCTACCCTTTATAAAAGCCTGAACTCTTCCCTCCCTCTTTCCATTTTCTAGGGAGAGAAAGTAGAGAGAGATAATGCAGTAAAGAGAAGCTAGGGTTTGGGCCAGAGTAAATTAGCAGATTTCTCATTTTCCTTTTCCCCATTGGAGATAGTCGAAGCTTTTCGGTGTCTACTTTCTTTTCCTGATTTTTAGAAATTTTTTGTCGCCAGAGGTTGGTGGTTTAAGAGTTGGAAAGTATGTTGAATTTGACGTTTGATTTGTTGAATTATAGTGTTGGAGTGGAGAATTTACTTTGTGAAATTGGATATCAGGAGATGGAAGTCACGTTGATCTCTCGAGTTTGTGTTTGATTCTGTTTTACACTCTGAATTTGAATATCGTTATTTGATTATTTGATTTGAATACTAGTTTCATGTGAATTTAACTATAGTGTTGCTCTGTTTCATGGAATATTGTTAAGTTCACAACTTAGAATACATACACACACACACACACATATATATATAGACTATGTGATCAAAGAAACATGAAAAGAAAAAAATAGGGGAAGATTCAACTGTTTTGACTAAAAAGAATCGTTTCAGACACATTGAAGCCATTGATTATAAGTTTATAAATCATAAAATGTGGAATAGTGAAATTCAAAATTTTCACTTTTATCTTTAGGAAGAAAATATTAGAGTTTCAAGTTGCACTTACGAGGATAGTTTTGTCATTTATCTCCTTGGTTATCTTGGATTAACAATACTTTAATTTTTAGGTAATCAATGGCACAAGCAGGAAATGAAAGTGCAGCTTCTCAACCTAGCGTGTCTCAATCTCTGGCAACACCGATTGATAGTTGTAGCCACGTGCCAATCGATGTTGATGATCAATCAATCAGTGAGGTTCCATTGACACTTGGACTAACGAGTGGGCATAAATTATTGTAAACACCCCATTTTTGCCCGCTTGGCAATCTCTAGCCCGACCGAATGCACATTCAAACCAACATGAACACATTCAAGCCCAAATCGGCTTTCGAGACTCAATTCAGTTAATCAATCACTTTGCGGGCCCGCCAAGCCCAATAGAGGCAAAATGACCAAAACGCCCTTAAGGCATTGCTCAGTCCACTTCTAATTAACACGTCTTCTTAAAGATAGTAAGTCTATATTTCCCCCTTAATTCCAGTTCTAATTTCAGTCCAGACCAGTCAAACTCAATCCAACACGTCTTTCAAAAAAGTTAATTCCTCATACAATAAATCCATCTAATATAGTACGTTTACCGAGAAAGCACAAAATCCCTCAGAACAATAAGTCCCTTCACACCCATCGACTGGGATGGAACCCAAGCCCTCGAGATGGTAGAGCAATTCACTTCTGGCACCTGCTAGCACGCCAATGTAGAACGTCTGCTATTTGGCATGTCGATCAGGAAAGTACTTAAGTCCCCAAGACAATCAAACCATGCAACAGCTTCCTCAGATCAGGCAGTCTCTGGAATAAATGCACACCATCAGAGTGATAGAAACACTCACAAACATCGCAATTGTCAGAGTGACGGAAACATTCGTAAATAGGTTGACATTGGAAATGCCAACAAACCCCCTATGTCATGGGACCAAACACGCCTCTTGGCCGTAACACGTTTACCAAAGGACGGCATATCTTTAGAAATCAACTCATCACACACCGTCAGAGTGACGAAAACACTTAAAATCCGAGTCAACACCAGTGTCTGCTAACCCATTTCGGTAAAAAATGACCAAACAGCCCTTTGGACCCCATCGACATGCTTCTCGAGAAAATACCTAAAAGCTCAGAGCAGTAAGTCCACCCCTTCCAAGATTGTCCCAAGGATAATTTACCATGTTCTAGTGCCTTCCAATCGCTTCCGGACCGATTCTGAGAGCATCTAGTTAAAATGATCATTTTGTCCCTAGGCATCCAATTGCCTCCAGAAACCATACCGACTCTGGGTATCAAACATGTTACTTATTGAGTCGAATCAAAAGAATTTCCAAATTTAATATTTCCAAAACTAAAACCTTCTAATTTCGAGTCGAATCAAATCTTATCCAAATAGGAAATCAAATCAAATCTTTCAATTTTGAAAATAAAATCTAATATTCAATTTTAGGAAATAGAGATCAAACATTTCCTAATTTCGAACTTTCAAATATTTCCTAATTTTAAACTTTCAAATCTTTCTTAATTTCAATCTTTTGACAATTTCAAAACCTACATTTTTCAAACTTAACTTTCCAAATTCAATGTTTCTTAATTCAAACTCCTTCTTAATTCAAACCCTTCCAAATCTCGAATTCGAATCTTTCTAAGTTCAAACCTTTCCAAAATAAATTCATTTCTAAAATGAAAACTTTCCAAAAATAGAACTTTCCTAATATGGTACCTTCTTAATTCAAAACTTTCCTATTTCAAAGCTTTCCAAATTTCAATTTCCAAGTTCTTCCAAATCAAGTTAAATCTGTACGAGTCTTTTCAAGTCAAGTGTTTCTAAATCAAATCAAATTCTTTCCTAATCTTTCTTAAATCTAACTTTCCTAATTTGAAACTTTTCAAAAATAGAACTTTTCTAAAATCGAACTTTCCAAATTCAAAACGTTTTTAAATTGGAACTTTCAAAACTCAAACTTTCTAGAATCAAACTTCTCAAGTTCAAATCAAGTATTTCCAACTCAATTGCATGCTTCAAACCCTAGGTTACCAAAGTCCTAGGATGTCAAAGCCCAAGTTCAACCCCTAACCCTAAGTTAGGGAGCTTCGACTCTTTTCTAAACCAAGATAGTTTTCAAACTCCACTTCAAGTTAAGATGATTTCAAACTTCAATTCAATTTTCCAAAATAAGTTCAAGTTCTACTTCAAAACTCGATTTCAAATCAAAGTTAATTTCAAATCAAAGTTCAATTTCAAATCTTCCAATCAAAGTTCAAAATCAAACCTTTTCAAATCAAACTTATAAAAAATCTCAAAGTGTCTATTTTCAATCGGACCCTGTGTGCGAACTATGACTAACCTGATTCCCGACAAAAAGATACATAGCCAACCCTCATGGGTGCGATCATAACTTTTTTCAAGTTTTCAATTTCCATAACTTTTTTCGATATACCAATTCTCTTTTTCTAAATCAATATCTCTTCAAATTCTTTTGTTGCACTTGCATATCATACATCACATCATCCAAAGGTGATGGCTCAAACCTCTTTCTAAAATTCTTTTCAAATTAGATATAATCGGATATTTGTTAATTAGAGATTCTAAATGAGTGAACCTAGGGTAGAGAGATATGTATGTACAACAAGGGCGGGATAGGGTAATAGCCTAATGCATATTCTCTATACACGAACCATAGATCACTGTTTTTGAGAGACCAAAATCAGAGTCATTTTTCAAAAAGGGCTTAAATCTTTTCAAAGGTTTCCAAACAACCTATTTCTCCACAAAAAAAAAAAAAAAAAACCTCTCTCTTGAGGAAGTTTTCAAAACCTTTTTCAAAAATCCTAAGTTTAGCCCTCGGACTTTCCTTAGTTTAGGTGACCTAACTCACCTTAAAAAAGTTAGGTAGTGACTCCAAATCTTTTTTCAAAACCTCTTATTCAAATTAATTTCCAATTCAAATCTAATCACACTTATCCTTCTAGGAGGATGAGTTCTAACGAGAGAGTACCATGCATTTTTTTCACCATTCTTGAGTTGAGGGGCAACAATCATCTATGTGGGTAGATTTCATAAGAAAAGAAGTTGATGGTAAGATCAAGTGCCAGTGTAAACATTATGATAAGTTACTTGTTGGTGGTACTAAGGCTGGAATTAGCTATTTGTGTGAACACCTGAACTCTTGCCCTAGGAAAAAGTCCAAAGATCTTCGTCAATGTCTATTGAAAGGCAATATATCTAAAATTGGTGCTAAGAAATCATTGGAGAATTGGAAATTTGTTCAAGAGGCTAGGAGGAACTCTCTTGCAAAAATGGTCATTTTACATGAGTATTCGCTTAGTATTGCTGACCATTACGGGTTTAGAAAATATTCTAACACTCTTCAACCCATGTTCAAAATTCCTACCCAAAACACTGTCAAAAAAGATAATTTGAAAATTTATGATTTTGAAAGAGAGAAGATGATGAGATTATTGAAAAAAAAAAAAAAAACAAAGGGTAGAGTTTCCATCACTACGGACTTGTGGTCTTCTGAGAATCAAACGAAAGGATACATGGATATCAACACATACTTTATTGATAATTATTAGAACTTGCAAAGTCGAATCATAAAATACTAAATGTTCCTTATTGTCATTTACTTTTTTGTTTGTGTTCTCAATAACTCTTTACTAAACTTTTTTTTGTTCTATTATTTGTAGGTTTGTGTATGTGCCGTATCCACACAACAAGGAAGTTCTTAATGACTATTTGATGGATTGCTTCCTCGATTGGAACCTTGACAGAAAATTAATGTCTTTGACGATGGATAATTGCACCACTAATGATGCAGTTGTGCCTCTTCTATTAAATAAGCTTTCATTTGGTTCATTAGTACTACATGGGCAGTTCTTCCATATGTGTTGTTGTGCGCATGTCCTCAACTTGATTGTTCAAGATGGATTGGCTGTGATTGGGGAAGGAATTGAAAGAATTCGTGACAGTGTTCTCTTTTGAAAAGGATCAAACAAAAGACTCAAAAGGTTTGAGGACGCAGCTTGTCAATTACAAATTTCAAGTACCAAAAAACTGGTGCTTAATTGTAAGACTCACTGGAACTCAACTTTTGAAATGCTTCAAACTACTTTCATTTATAAGGATGTTTTTACTCGGTTGTCCTTTCGAAAGCCCCAATATAAGTGTCTTCTTACAAATGAAGATTGGGAACTGGAAAGAGACATTTGTGAGAGATTGGAATTGTTTAGCAAAGCAACTGAATACGAGGTAATGAATTAATAGATAAATTTGATAAATTTATTTTTTGAATTAATGTATAACTTTGGCCCCTTTTTGACAAAATTATGTATAGGGTCATCATCATCAACAGACCCACAATGTTACTGAGTCATGTACGACATGGATGCAGGTGACGAGGTATTTGCTTACTTTGTTAACTTCCTTCCACAAGCAAATGCATATATGTTATTTTTATTTATCTTAAAACTGATTTCTTACTCTAATGTGCAATAGCAAATGGAAATGAAAATGGAAGCTAGTGCCTAGATGACCATTCTAAAGCAATCTAAGAGATATCAAGAAAAATCAAGGCAAAGCAATCTGTTTCATGTATAAGCACTGTTTGAAAAAATTTCTCCCTTGAACTATGTTTAAACTTATGACAGTACTTGCCTCCTGGATTCTGTTTTCTCATTGGCATTTTATAACTTGTGGTTGAAATGTTTTGAGTGGAGACTTTTTTAGATGATTATTATACTTTTAGATGCACTGGAGAGTGGAGACTATTTTTCATTTCTTAAAACTGTTTTTAGATGCATAAGAGAATGAACTGTAATGTTTCTGTATTATTTGCAAAAGCTCTAGTGTTGCCTGGGAATATGGAGTTAGTGCCTAGTGGCCCTTTCTGGTATGCCAGTGGGGTCACCATCCAGGCATATACAATTTTGTATTTCTAAATTGAACAGGTACTATTGTTTGGTGTAATGGCTATAGAGATCAAAAGAAAGGCCCATTATGCCAACCATCTAGGTACTCCTCTCTCTCTCTCTCTCTCTCTCTCTCTCTCTCTCTCTCTCTCTCTCTCTCTCAATGTATATGTCCACTTATTTATTGATCATATGTTGTTGGATGTAATGTGTTGTAGTTCTTCCTTCGATTTCGATATAAGAGCATGCTGGGAATGATAAGTCATGTGTTTGGCACGCTACCGATTATGCTGATGGAGAGTTGAAGGAGGAGTTCTTTTGCATTCGTTTCGCTTCGGTTGAGAGTGAGTTGTCTAATTGTCATCTGCTTGATCCAATCATAATTTATCACTCCATTGTTATTTGAGATCGAATTTCCTTGCAGTCCCTGTGCTTTTGTGTTCCTGATAGCATTTAAAGGAGCCTAGTTATTATTTAGTGTTCAGTAAAAATATTTAGTGCTCAGTAAAAACATGGTCTCAAAGTTACTGCTTCTATGTTATTTTATTGATCGGGGTGACGTCTGCCACATTGAAAAAATACAGGAAAAAAAAGAAGGGAAACATTGAAATTGGGGTTGTTCCTTGTCATGAGACATAACTCTTTAAGTAATGTGCTATTTTGTTTTTGTTAATGATAAATCTGCTACTAAATTCATGTTATGGGTGCTTTGATATATTCGGGGGTTTTTTTTTTTAATTCTTGACAAGTGTGATATTTAAGGGTAGATGGTAAGTGTCACCAGTTTGATCTTGCACAACGTTCATGTGTTTGGTAGATACTTGTGGTACAACCATATTCAGGAATTTTTACTTGTAATATAAAAAGAAAAAGCCTTATTTACGAATTTACTTGCACAAACACCATTTGTTAGTGATCCAAGTGCTTGGGTTTTGGTAACTTCCATACTCATTAGTAGGAAAAAGAATTAGATATTTCCAAGTAGGAATGATAGTATTAGATCATTATTAGTTTTTGTTCCAAGTTCAATCTTTTGGTAATGTGCCATAGACTTTTTTGTTTACCCTCGTTCTCTTTTTATTTTTCTATATTTTTTTTTTTTTTTGTTTTTTGCAAGGGGAAGAAAAAAAAAAGAAAAACGAAAAGGCTTGAGCTTGGGCTAGAGACGGAAGCCAGTGCGGGGCTGGGGACGAGGATGAGGATAGAGATGATTTGTACCCATGAAAGCGGAGATGAATGTCAAATTTAATCATCATATAAGTATAGAGACGGAAATAAAAGTGAATTTTGTAAGTGAAAACATAAATGGAGATGTTATCCCCTAGCGGTCCCCTGCCCCCCTACTCTCAAACATAGCTCCAATATAGGAGATTAGTAGTGTAAGGGCACGTGTGTCTGACGTATGAGAAACAAATACCTTCATAACGAGACTCGCCCCATGTAGCTATTTATTAGACTATTAGTTCTCTATTTTTAGATCTAACTGTTCACATAAATTAAGATACGCACAACACTATCATCAGATTAAACACGGCCAAACTTTCGTATTCCACGAGATCATGTACTGTTAGCATATTTTAATCATTCAATCTAACATTTTGTGAAAATGTGGAGTTACCATTTGATCAGTGTTAATGTAGATATCACATACGAAAAATAAATATCACTTACCAATTTTACCAAAAATGATTTTGCATAAAAACATTCAACAGTAGAATACTTTAAAAAACAAATGTTCCAAAAATGTTTAAGTAATAAATTGGATAAAATTATTTTGATCAAACTGAAATTTTAAAGAACATTGCATCTAGGCAAATTTTATATATTGGTAGGTTTGATATTTAGAATAAAAAATAGCATAAAATGGAGTGACAACACATAAGTGTACATTAGTTGATAACAGCAAAACCCAACCCATTAAATACCGTATTCTACTTAAAATTCAATTTTGGGTCCTTTTTCTCTTTCTTTTTCTCTCTTTTTTTTTTTTTTTCTTCCTTGAAGTTAGACCATCTTAAATTTGAGAAAAAATGATGTGGCGCATGTACATTTTTCTATCTCCTAAGCTCTCGTGAACATTGAGACCCCCTCATTGTACACTTATACTCAAATAATAAACAAACCCATTTAGCCAAGTCCTACAGTGTGACGTCTAGTGGTAGACTCCCTTCTAGAGTTGCAAATGTTTTTGGCGATTAATCCTTGGTTAGCCAAACTCTGCTTTTCCCTCATAAACCCATAGTTACTAAAAAAACTTTTTCTGGAAGAGAAAATTCGCTTTTTCGAAAATTTACTTCCGGAATTGAGTCAAAATTTTCATGAAATTAAAAAAAAAATTGTAAAAAAGTTTTCGAGATATTTCAGAAACTTTAACATAATTTTTTTAAAAAAATTATTAGAAACTCTTAAAAATATTGTGAAAAACTCTTTGAAAACATGCTTCTCATAACTTTTAATATTTTTCATCCTTTTGAATTTTGTTTTCTAACAATAATGTATACGTTTTCTAATAAATTTCTATAAATATTGTGTAATTTTAGTACTTTAATTGACAATGAAAATATTATAACACTTTATATTGCTATTTTTAAGGTTATCAATAAAAAAAATTTATAAATATCCTATTTAATTTTATATAAATTTCGTGTTCATTGTTTTCCATCTCTCATTTCTCATAATATTTTTAAGCCAAGTTTTAAGTTTTTGTTTTTCGTCTCGTTTCCCACTTTTATTTTTTATATTGACAAATGTGGTCTACACCCGATGTTTTTCTTCAAATAATTGGCTAAGCGAAAAATAATTATTTCACATGACCACAATATTTGACCAGGAATACATAAATTACATTGGATATCACTAGCAGAAACCGTTATATGTGATAAATTTTCATGAATAAAATCAAATCAAACCCAACCCAACCCAACCCAACACCAAGTGTTACTTCTTTTTCTCCCTAGCTATCAACGAGTACCGATGCTTTGCTTTGGCGTAGGTGTCTGTTAAATTAAATGTTGTTTTGGGGTGGTCTGGTATAAGCTCCGTTTTCATCTCCGCTTGACGTTTAAGCCCCGATAGCGAGTTTGATTAAACTATTGGGAGGGATAACGCTCAAGGGGTCAAACGAAAGAAGTTGATAAAGGAAAATGGCAATTTACTCGATATTCGTTCCATCTTCTAGGGCTGACTTGGGATTGAATCCAAAACCAAAGGAATTGGAGGAATCGAAGCAAACAGCGAAATCCCAAAAAGGGAAAAAGTCACTCGCATTGCCAAAGTCAACTCCAGTTGGAAGCCAGGATTAGAAGCAGTTCCAACACCAGCTTATTTTTCACCAACCAAAAAATTTTAAAAAAAACAAATATAAAGTTGGCATGCACGAAGCACAAATGAGTGACGCGTTATTTATTGGCGGGCATGATGCACATATGAGTGAAACGTGGCAATTGGGACCACGTACTCTCAAAATTCAACCTTATCTCGAGTGACTTGAGCTTCTCGTGGTGGTCAAAGCGATTCCCCCACCTCAACTATCTAGCCTAGCTAAAACACTTCTTAGCCAAACCTACACCTACACCTCCACCTCCACCCTTTTATTTGCTTTCGTCTCGAGTTCTGTGGTTACCCACTTTTTGACCAATTAATCTGATTGTAGGACAGGACATCTAGCCCCGCTCTTCAATTTCAATCCAGAAACAAGCTTAGCTGGAGCGAAATCATTTGTCTTTCTGTTAGAAAAAAATATGGGTGTAAATTTATTGTTTTATTAATTTTTGAGCTAATATAAATGTGAGATTTATACATTCTTTATGTCGGGTTATTGATGCATTAGATTTACTTTCGAGAGGAGACGAATCTAGACTATTTATTTACTCAAATCTGTGTAGGATTAAATGAGTTATTAGCCTTCAAAATCTCCTCCTCAAATATAGGTTATGTAGTTGAAAGTGGATTATTTTACATTAATTTCTTATGGGAAACATGTAGTGCATGTATAATCCAAATTTAGAATAAGCTTTAGACCCCAAGGGGTACCCGACTTTTGTGAAAAGGAAAGGACCTATGAAACCTATGAGTTGACCCAATACTCCACATACGCGCACCGTTGCCGCCTGCCCGTCCAATTCGACTCTTATCTTTTTGGGTCAAGGTCGGAGTTAAATTAATTAATTATTTTTATATTAATTAATTTTATTTTCTGACCGTTGACTGAACAAATGTGTCCGTTGACTGGTACTATTTCGACAAAGCAATGTATCCCTCCGGAAAGGGGTTGTTTGGCTGCTGGTACCTGTTCGAACTAGTGTTTTAAACAAGCACCTGGGCTCCATAAAAAGGGCAGCACTATAGCATTTTTTCTGATCCAAATTTTGTTGCATACAACATATTATTCTTCTTCCTCTCATATTTTTCTAAGAGAACTCAAATCATTTTGTGAAGCCGCTGAGCAGTTTTTATTGAAATGCTGCCTAAGGACTGCTAAGATTGCTTCATCTTGGGAGTCAGACACCTATCATCCCTTGAGCACCAACTGTGGGGGGTGAATCTGTCTTTAAGAAGAGAGTGTGCAACATTCGAATCGGTCTATTTTTCAACTTTTAAATTTTCTGTTTTAAGAATGACAATCGAGTAAGTCGTTATGATTTTGTTTGTTCTTATCTTAATTCTAATTGTCTTCTAGTTAGTATTGCTTATGGTTGATAACTAGATACATTCCTATTATTTACTATTATTGATCACTAATTATACACATAGAATTTAAATAGGGATTATTTTTTCAACAAACTTAAAGACAGATTTTATCCTATTTTAACTGTGTTAATTAGTTTCGTGTCATATATTCTTTCTGGATTAGTGCTCAAATTTTATAAAATTGTTTAATTCAGAAATGGCTGATATTACTCTTATTCCTACTCCTACTCTAACTTTTACTGTGATTGCGACACCTATACCGACACTGACTGTGCCAATGAATCAGGTGCGTTCACTGACTATGGCAGTGAATCACGTGCATACACCGAATGTGCCTGTGAATCACGAAGAAAAACCAGAGAAGTTCAATGAAACTGATTTCAAAAGGTGGCAACAGAAAATATTGTTCTCCTTGACGACTTTGTACTTGGTGAAATTTCTTTGTGAAGATATTCCTACTCTGAAAGAGAATGAGTCCGACCAGCAAATAGTTGCGGCGGTGGAAGAATGGAAACATACTGATTTCCTATATAGAAATTATATCCTCAATGGACTGGATAATACACTCTACAACGTGTATTGTGCCGTGCAAACAGTGAAAGAACTGTGGGAATCTTTAGACAAGAATAAGATGGAAGACACTGGCTTAAAGAAATTTGTGGTCAGTAAGTTCCTAAATTACAAAATGTTTGATTCTAAAACAATTATTAGCCAGGTCTAGGATCTCCAAGTTATACTTCATGATATCCATGCCGAAGGCATGTGCCGAAGGCATGGTACTAAGTGAATCTTTTCAAGTGGCTGCGATAATTGAAAAACTGCAGCCATCCTGGAAAGAATTCAAAAATTATCTGAAGCATAGGCTCAAGGAGATGAGACTTGAGGAACTTGTCGTCAGGCTAAGAATTAAGGAAGACAACCGTGCTTCTGAGAAGAAATTTGTCAACACTCCTATGGTGTCAAAGGCAAACGTGGTGGAGCAAGCTAAATCCAATAATAAGAAGCAAAAGCATGATGGCCAAGGATCCTACCAAGGTTCCAATGGTGGCGATTTCAAAAGGTTAAAAGGGAAATACTACGCCTGCAGCAAGATAGCCAAGGATTGTCGCAAGCGTAAGAATCTTGAGAAGAAGGATCAAGAGAACCACAAGAAGAAACCTACTCAAGCCAATGTGACCAAGGATCTCTGTGCCAATGTGGAAGACCTGAATCTTTCTGCCGTAGTTTCTGAGGACACTAGGGCCACTCGTCACATCTGTGCCAACAAGTGGATGTTCACATCTTATCAATCAGTGGACAGTGAACAATTCTACATGGGCAACTCGGCAACCTCAAAGGTTGAAGGTCAAGGGAAGATCATTCTGAAAATGACTTCTGGCAAAGAACTTACTCTCAATGAAGTGTTCTATGTGCCAGACATTTGCAAGAATTTAGTCTCTAGTTTATTGTTAAGTAAGAAGGGCTTTAAGTTGGTGTTTGAGAGTGATAAGTTTGTACTTACAAAGGGGGAATGTTTGTGAGAAAAGGTTATCTAAGCAATGGTCTCTTTAAACTTAATGTAATGATTGTGGCTCCAAAGCCTTATAGTAATAATATTGCATCTTCTATTTACTTGCTTCAATCTTCAAATGTATGGCATGGTAGATTAGGTCATTTTAACTTTGATACTATGCGTAGATTAGTTAATTTAGAGTCTTTGCCTAAACTTGATTTTAATGCCAATCATAAATGTGCAACTTGCATTGAGGCAAAGTTGACTAGAACTCTATTTAAATCAATTGAAAGAAGTACGGAACCACTTGAAGTAATTCATAGTGACATTTGTGACTTGAAATATGTTCAAACTCGAGGTGGGAAAAAATACTTCATAACTTTCATTGATGATTGCACTCGCTATTGTCACGTCCACTTAATGAGAAGTAAAGATAAAGCAATAGACATGTTTATACAATATAAGAGTGAATTTGAGAATCAACTTAGCAAAAAGATTAAGGTGTTAAAAGTGATTGAGGTGGTGAGTGTAAAGCACCATTTGCACATCTATGTGTTGAACATGGTATCATATATCAAACCACTACACTTATTCACCTTAGCAGAATAAAGTTGCTGAGCGGAAGAATCGCACTCTAAAAGAAATGATGAATGTTATGTTGATAAGTTCTGGGGCACCCCAGAATTTGTGGAGGAAAGCGTTGCTATCCGCCAACTATGTTCTCAACAAGATACCCCACAAGAAATTTAGTAAAACCCCTTATAAGATGTGGAAAGGTCAAAAGCCTTCCTATAAATACTTGAGAGTATGGGGTTATTTGGCTAAGGTAGCAGTCCCTTTATCTAAGAAGGTAAAATTATGACCACAAACAGTTGATTGTATATTTATTAGCTATGCCGAACATAGCAGTGCATATCGGTTTTTGGTTCACAAGTCTGAAATATCAGATATTCATGTGAATACAATAAGAGAGTCTAGGAATGTATCCTTCTTTGAGGAGGAGTTTCTATATAAGTCTACACATAGATCAAGTTCGTTTAAACGAACTCATGATACCATTGTAGATGAGGACCAAGGGTCTGTGGATAAAGGAAACAACATTGAACCTAGACGAGGTAAAAGGACAAAGGTTGCAAAATCATTCGGTCCTGATTTTTTAACATATTTGTTAGAAAATGAAACTCAGAGTTACAAAGAAGCAATGTTATCTCCGGAAGCACCTTTATGGAAAGAGGCTATCTATAGTAAAGTCGAGTCAATTCTGCAAAATCATACGTGGGAACTAGTAAATCTTCCACCTAGTAATAAACCCCTTGGATACAAGTGGATATTCAAGAAGAAGATGAAAGTAAATGGTTTAATTGACAAAGATAAGGTCAAACTTGTAGTCAAAGGCTGTAGACCGAGGGAGTGGATTATTTCGATACATATTCTTCTGTAACCAGAATAATGTCCATATGTATCTTGATAGCCTTTGCGGCTTTACATAATATTTAGATTCATCAAATGGATATTAAGACGACATTTTTAAATGGAGATTTGAATGAGGACATTTATATGGAACAACCTGAAGGGTTCATTGTTTCTGGAAAAGAGAAAAAGGTATGCAAACTTGTTAAGTCTTTGTATGGACTAAAACAAGCTCCGAAACAATAGCATGAGAAGTTTGACAATGCTATGCTGTCAAACAGCTTCAAAATTAATGAATGCGACAAGTGTGTTTATGTGAATATAACACTATGGGGGGCGAATATGTCTTTAAAGAGAGAGTGCAACACTCGACTTGATCTATTTTTCAACTTTTAGATTTTCTGTTTTAAAAACGACAATCGGGTAAGTCATTACGATTTTGTTTGTTCTTATTCTAATTCTAATTGTCTTCTAGTTAAAGTCGCTTTTAGTTGACAACTAAATACATTCTTGTTATTTATTATTATTGATCACTAATTATACACATAGAATTTAAATAAGAATTATTTTTTCAACATCTCCATGATCAGAGATCTCCTACTCAACCAATTGCTTCAACGGCAAACCAACTTCAAAGCTCAAAGCTAGCTAGCACTCATCTCTACTATTTTAAAAAATGGAAACCCTCAAAGTATTTCTTTCACTTTTTATTTAAAAAATGACCCTACAAAAATAACAAATGCCATTTCACCCAAACACCCGTGGCTTTTTGCAGCAGACGCCACAAGTTCTAATTGTTAACGTTACCAACCCATCCCAAACAATTCAACTGTCAACCACTGGAAATTGATATTTTAAATACATAACAATTTTTAAATAAAAATAAGAATTTCTGTTGCATTAGGATGAATATATTATAACGTTATATTACAATTTCAACATATATACCATTGTATGACTACAAATGTATGTAATTAATTATAATCAGAGTTCAAACTCTGCCTAACTCCTATAACTATGTGGACTCACTAATATATGTAGTTCATTGCAATTAGAGTTCAATCATTACTTTCCATGACTACAATGACTCGCTCACTAATGTAGGTGGTTGATTACAATCAGAATTTGAACCCTATCTTCCCCAACCTACAATGACTTCGCTAATATATCACTAAAAATAGATGTAATCTATTTATACTATTATAAATAGTAAAACATTGTGCGGTCTTTACACTTCAAACTGTCAACTCTTTTTTCTTATAATTTTGAATTTGTGAAATACAACAAAAAACACACGTCGTTGTTGGTTATAAATTTAACTCCTACAAATCATGAATTGTTACATAGAGTTTAAACCTAACATACTTTAATCTTCATCCTAATCTTTAATCTTTCAAACTTTTTTTTTTAATTCAAATTTAAAATTTGATATAGTTTTTATATCAATTAATTATCCTCTTTACTCCTCCATCCAAACTAGCCATCCAATCCTCCCAATATTTAATATTTTTATTCACATTATTATTAAATTTGTATTATAATGTTATCCAAGCTATGTTGACCTAATCTTAATCCTAAGTATAATCTTTTCACAATTTTAAACTTACAAACGTACATGCAATAAAAAAAATTTAAAAACTTAAATATTATCTTTATAAGATAAACATGCTAATTAGTTGTTCAATTTTGATTGTTTAAATTAACATTATCAATATGTTCCTATTATGTTATCGTAGCTTATATCTCTCTTATCTTTATCTAATCTTAATAATTATAATCTTTTCACAATTTCAAATGTACAAACATAAATGTGATAGACATAAAGGTATCACATAAAATAGGAAAATATATATTTGAATGATATATATACACCTATAAAAACGGATAAGATAAACATGTTAATTAGTTGTTTGAACTTGATTGTTTAAATTAGCCTTATCAAGTTGTTAGATATCCTTCCTATAAATAAGAGAAATGAGTTATATAGTAATTTAGATTTAGATACTATTCATTGGTAGAATGAAAAGAATTAGAGGAAGAAAGGCTATGAGAGAATGAATGGGCAGATGAAAATCTTGAAGAAGAAAGGATTCTTTTTTTTTTTTTTCGGTTAAATCACTCTTAGAATTTAAATAGAAGCTCACTGTAAGGTTGATTTATTACTGTGATATATACTTATAGTAACACAGCTTTTCTTAAGAGTTTCTGTACATAGCACGAATTTACTGCTATTTAATTATAATTAGAGTTCAAACAATGCCCAACTTTTATAACTACAATGGATCATTAATATATGTAGTTAATTATAATTAGAGGTTTTTTTTTTTTGGGTCCGATAATTAGAGTTCAAACACTACTTTAATTCCATAATAACTACAATGATCTGCAGCATTTGCTAATCAATCCGTGTATATATATAAAAGTTGTATTTACCCTTATATTTTATCTCTCTCCTACATGACGCTCTAAATGTTCAAATACTTTTAAAATGCCACATCACATGGGCAATTGATTAGATAACTATTGAATTTATTCTATATAAAATATATATATATATATATAATAAGATTAATTTTATAATATAGATAAGATATATATATATATATATAATATCATATTGTTAGGACTCTTTCTAAAATTAATATCTAAAAAAAAGTTATTATAATTAAATAAAATATCATATATATATTTATATAGATATATCAATATCTATTTATATTTTAAAGATACTATACCATGTATTGGTTATATATAAGATAAAATTAGTTTTATAAGATAAATAAGATATATATATAATATTAGATTGCCATGATTTTTTCTGAACTTAATAACTAAAAAAATGTTATTATAATTAAATAAAATAACATATATATATATATATATCAATATTTGTTTACATTTTAGAGATAGATAGCATTGTATAATTAATTATTATGAATTTTAAATTAACTATTTATGATTTGAACAACTATTACTTCTGTGCATTGCACGGGTTGACAACTAGTTAAATAAATAGCTATTCGTAGATATTTAAGCAATTTCAAACTAAATCACAAATTAAAACAGTTATAATCTCACTTTTCACTTATCATCATCATGTGAGAAAACAATGCGACTCTTCCTGCATTGAACAACCATCATTCCCATCTATATATAGATAGAAATATTTTCTCAATCGCTACTGCATCTGTATTTGTGCTTCACAAGAAATTCTACGTAAACTTCTTCTCCATCCATGTGATATCCCAAACCTCTATCTAATTATATTAATGAGAATTTCTAGTTTATGCAATGTATTTGATATTAATTATTTTTTCTTTTGGGTCAAAAATGACCAATGAGAACTTGTGTTGTAACTTGGGTTGGAAGTGTGAGACACATGAGATTATTCTCATGTGTGTCTTCTTAAAACACATACACACATATACACAAAACTCTCACCAACCGATTGGGAGAGGGAGGAAGAGAGAAGGGGAGAAGGAAGGGTAGATTGAGGGAAGAAAGGCTTGAAGCAAGAGGATTGAAGCCATTGAAGACCTCACCAAGCTTGAAGAAGGTAAGATTTTATTTCTCTCTTTCTCTACAATTATTTATGTACATGTATCTACCATGTGTAGATGTGTTGGGTCTTTGTATGTATGCATATATATGAGTTGGGTTTGTCTTGAAGGACTCCTTGAGTCCCAATTAGTTGAAATTGAGAGCTTGTAGCTTAATATTGGAGGATTGGAAGTGGAGGTTTGAAAAATCCCAAAATATGAGAAATGTTAGGGTTTTGAGTTCAACTCTAGATTCCTTTGATTTAATTGTTCTTTCTCTCCCATTTTTAGTTATTATCATCCTTGTGGGCTAATCTTTGAGCCCTAAGAGTATTGGAAAGGTTTGGTGGTGTTTGGAGGAGTTTTGGTTATGTTTTGGTTGAAATTCGGGGGCTGCCTAGAACAGGGCGTTCGAACTCTCAATATAAAGTTCGAACTATGGAAAATAAGCCTGAGCGTTCGAACTCTCTGGGGGGGAGTTCGAACCCTCAGAGAGGGTTTTTTTTAGATTTTGTTCTTGGAGTTCGAACTCCCATTTGGGCATTCGAACTCCCTGTTTTTTTTGCCTAGGCGTTCGAACTCCCTGTCAGCTCGGACACTGTTTAGTAAAATGGACATAACTTTCTTTAGAAAACTTGGATTGATGCACCATTTGAAGCATTAGAAACTAGATTCATAGACCTTTGTACCCATATAAAGTTTGTTTTCTAATTCCTTATATATTGAGAGATATAGGGATTTGAAGTTGACCCAAAATCCATGCCAACAACATTGTTTTTCAAAATTTTAGTCCACCTTCCGTGAAGCATAACTTCTTTACCCGAAATGTGTTTTTGGCTCATGACCTATCAAAATAAAGGCCTTTAAGCCTATTTTCCAATGCAACTAGCCTTGGGTGTGAACTCATCATTCGTAGGGGGTTGGGACTCAATGAAGGAGTCGACGTTCCGGCTTTCATGTTCAAATCTCAATCTCATGTTCTTATTTTACATCAGGGCTTTGTCCTATAGTTGAGCCTCGTTCTCCCATTGTGAGAATGAGCTGTTGTTGAGTTGGGGTTGAGTGGGTTACATGTTAGTCTTGACTTACATGTTTTTGCTTTGCCTTAGAGTCTTATATTGATGTTTCTTTGCTTCTACGTGCATTTGTGTAGGAATACCTTGTTTGTCACCCATCCAATTGGAGAAAGGTGAGTAACGATATGCTATGAGTAAAACTCTAGTATTTTCTAAATGTTTTGAGCTCACCTTTATATCATGAATGTTTTTCATATATCTCAATGCGTCAATGCTACGTTCAATTACAAATGTCATATTTCAAATGCATGCAAGCTATATATGTTATGAATGGAAACCATGGACTATGATGTTTAAATGAAAGAGATGTTAAGTTTCCAATGTATGGTGCCAACTCAGGTCTTCTCGTGGTAAGACCTTAATCTAGCCCGATAATCCTACGATAGGGGACGGGAAATAAACTATCTATGTTGGGAGATGTCCCTGGCCTAAATAGCCTTAGCGTGACCTATATGGTTACTATGGAGCCTAGCTCATATGCCGAGTTGTAGCACACTTATGTTTTAAACCGAGAACCATGATATGTTCACATGTTTTACGACAAGTTATGAAATGTTATATCAATAATAATGTTATGTTACATCTCTTCTTATGATATTATGTTTTGAAATGTTGAAACGTTTCAAATGATGTTTACATTACCTACGAGTTCCAAGCCTACGCTTTAAATGTTCAAAAGCTCATTTCCTTATGCATAACTGATTATCGATCCTTGTACGTTGGATATAATTGCTAGTCCATGATATTTTCTCGCTCATGTATCATTGTTATTCACTAAGCATTAGCTTACGTTTTCTCAAATGATTTTTAGGTAGCCAATCCAGGAGGCCCTAGAGCGAGGCCATATGTGGATTTGAGCTACGGCCCACGGGCCTATGTTTTGTATAATGTTTGAGGGCTGGACCTAATGTTTTGTAATGATATATTGTTATAACTTTTGTGGATCTCGATTTGATCTTTATGTATGTTATGTTTGGGATTAGGCACAGCTCTACCATGTATGACACAGATCATGTTTTCAAGTTATTAAAAGTTCTATTTTCCGCAATTATGCATTATTATAAACGATTATGCACAGGTGATCAACCAGTTTATGTAATGCGGCCTTAGATAGCCTTGCTACTGGCCGATCATGTACCCTAAATCCGTATAGGTCGGATTTTGGGGCGTGACAATTCAGGTAAACATTCTATCATTATGAAACGTCTTCTTTATTTGGAATTTTACATTTTATTTTCTTTTTCCTCACTTTTTTATTTTCCTTTTTGTTTTCTTTTCTCTTAATAGATCGTGGTTCCAAACAAAGCATTAGAGATCATGCATTTGGAAATTTGTTTCATGCAAAAGGCAAAGCCTAGATTTTGATGGATTCTCACAAACATGTGATCTTGAGATTAAATTTTTTGCTTCATCGTGTTTAAATAATGATCTTTGATGGAGTCTTCAGAAAGTAAAAAAAAAAATATCTAAAAAATGGGTCAATTTAAGAAAAAATTGAAAATAGTACTGGAGAATGAACCAATGAAGATGTTCTCTTGTTTCAATTTTTGTTTACTTGTTTCCAAGAAAATTTATAAAATTATTTTTCAGAAGTAAAAATCTCTATTAATTACAAAAAGACGCTCGAAACAACGTCACTTCTGTACACTAGAGGTATATACAATGGCCTCAGTTACCAAAATTTCCCAAAATCATTTCACCTTGATCAGTAACGTATCCTATTCACTCTTTCATCTCTTATGCTCTTTCATCTTCTGCCTACAACCAGGCTTCTATTGCTGCAAATCCCTTGGGCATTCTTCAAAAATCTCTAAGTCTTAAGTACATATTCGCATGGCCCCATTCGTATCCTTAGTTCTTCATAAATTATACAACAAAGGCCCCTCGGCTTTCAAAAAGCCATTTTCACTTCACGAAATAGGCATTGAATTGAAAAACCTATTTTAATTAAGTTTTTATTCTAGATGTAGTTCCATTCATTAAGTTCTGTTTTTTTTTTTTTTCCTTCCCTTTGTGTAGGGTTCATTGGGTTTATTTAGTTTATGAATCAATAATATATTATCTGCTCATTCTTTGCATTGAATGCTATAAATGCCATAGATATATGTCTATTGCTGTAAATGGTTGGGTATGGGAAACTTGTCAAATGTTGACAATTAGAATATCATGATGTGCCCTTCAAAAATCCATTTCCCCTTCATGAAATGGCCATGGAATGAGATTCTTATTCCTTTAACTTTTTCCTTCACGACATCGCCAGTGAATGAGATACGTTTTCCAATTTAAGAAAAGATAGGAGACAAAAAACAAAACAAAAAAAAAAAATGTAAGAACAGTGTTTTCCTTGGGTCTATGTAGATCAAACTCCAAAATGCTCTATTAAATTCATATATGAACAAGCACAATGCAGTAGAATCACAGTGTTCCTATCTCTCTCTTTGCATCTTATATCTCTTTCCTTTGATTTGTTATTGCATATTCATTTACATTTCTATGACTTTATTTTTTTTTTTTTTTTTTTGTTCTTTTCATTTGCAACCTTTGGTTTTACTCACTTTTTTTTTTTTTTAGCAGCATCTTCATTACAAAATTTATCAATCATAATCAAACTAAAAATTCAGACTCAATAACTCTAAAATCATATGTGATTTTAAATTTTTAAAATTTTCTCTTTGCCAACATTTACTTGCTTATCATTTGGAGGGTAAGAAAACTGAGAAAATATATAAAGAAAAAAAAATGTATGTGCAATAACTAATAAGAAAATTAACTTCTAAGGAAACTAAGATAATGATCATTTATTTTCTATTACATACATATTATACAATATAATACAAAATACAAGTCATTATAATCAGTGCAAATATTGTTACGTTTAATAAACCAGTCCTATGCTCTGAATTGAAGTAGTGTTCTCTTATTTACTTTGTCATTCTTATTTGATTTTCCTAAAAAATTAGCCCTAATTTCTTTATTTCCTTCTTTGTTTACAGAAAATGAATTCAGATGATATAGAAAGAGTGTGCTTTAAATTCCTTAATGATATGTCATCAGTTCAAAATGTTACTCAACGAGATACTTTCATAACAATGAGTTATAATGTTGTGCTTAAAGAAACTGAAGATAAGGTCGAAGAAAGTGAATCGCTAAAAGATAAAAATATATATATATATATATATGTTGAAAATTTTTTCCAAGACAACTTTAGAAGATTCGAAGGAAAAATGGTCCACTATAGAGGGTATACAAGTTTATATTGTTAAATTTGAAAAAAACAACTTGCTTCAAGCACACATATTAGTTAGCTCAAAACCAACCAATCAAATGATTGGCAAAAATAATCAAAAGAAGTGTACACTTCCAAAGGTAAGTGCAGTCTATTTTTTAATAAATTCTTTCATTCAAAATTTTCAGCATACTCTCTTTTAAGTTTAACCTAATCAATTCTCTCTATTGACCTTCATACGAAAGACATGTCAAAATTTCTCACATGTGTGTGAGAGTCAGTAAGACTATAAGAATGCTTATGAATTATCTATATGGATAAAAATTTTGAGGTACAAATTTAAGAACCTTGCGAAAATTTGAACAAGGTTATAATATACATAATGCTTATTAACAATGGTTCCTTCCTCGTGCAGGTTGTTCGATAGACTCAAAGACAACTTCAAAGGAAGTTTCATTTGTTTCTTCTTTTTTTTTTATTATATTCTTATGTTCATTAAAATTAATATACAATGCAAGATTGTTTTGTATCATGTTTGTCCATTTGAAATATTTTGGCATGTTATATTACTTATTGATTGTCCATTACAAGGGACCAAACATTCTTATTTCTATTCTTAAAATTCTTTTGCACCGAAATTTTTAAAAGAGAATAATAGATAAATTATGTTTCATCTTTGCATGAATTGTTGGAGCCAGGCAGAATGTGAGTAAAATCCTTCAGAGTTGTCCCCTCTTAATAGTAGAACCCATCACTATATGATTGTGGAGTAAAGCTGATGTGGATTAATTTTTTTCATATGAAAAGTGACGTGATATGTTCTTAAATAGGTCACAATATGAAATCTCCTAACAAAAGAAATCACGTGCACGAGCTACATAAAAAGACTATCCATTTGGCATGTGGTCACCAAACTCAATCCAATCCAATCCAACTACCCACTGCAGGAAAAGACTTTTAAAACAATACAAACGGTTGCATGCAAAGGCTTGGTTTTGCTCAAAATTCCATTAATTTTTTTCATTAAAGGCAAACTGAAAGTTTGCTGAAAAGAGTTGGAAATATCTTAGATGTTCTCTTGTGGAAGAAGGTGAAGAAGATAAAGCTGCCAAATCAATATCTTCGTCCTCCCCTGAGATATGATTTTATAATTTTTAGTACGAGGGGTGCTCGCATCAGTCGCGCCTATTTAATAGATGCCAATTGATGCATTATACCTCAGCTAAGCACCCTTTACTGGTGAGACCCAATTGAGACCCAATTGAGGTGTAATGCATCAACCAACACCTGTTGGACAGACACAGCTGATATTACCTTTTCTCTTTTAGTATTTGCCGGAGGAGGAGGAAAATGATAGGTTTGACAAAAAATATTTTATTAGCGCTTGCCTATGTGGCTCTATGTATGCCAGCTCATGCCTTGGGCGACCAAGATGGTCACCTAAAGCCCCCAATCATAGTCTAAAATAGTTTTTACATATATTCTTTTACAAAATGCCCCTCACCTTAAAAAAATAAAAAATAAAAACCTATAATCAAATGCACTAATTAACTTTAGAAGTCAATTTTATAAATAAAAAAAATAAAGTCATGATTATCACTTTTTTCAAGGTGAAATAGGTCAAAAGTCTCAACCTTAAACATCTCTTCCTCTCTCTACAAAATAAAGAAATTCAAAAAAAAAAAATTGAACCTATAAAACCCTCTATATATATATATACTAGGTGTTAACTCGTGTAATGCATAAGGGAGTAAGCATTCTTCAAATTTATATGTAATAGAAGAATGAATAAAAAATATTTAGAAAATTTATTGTATATATACGTTGTAAGTAATTAATCCAAAAATACAAAATAATTAAGTATACAATCTAAAATTTGACAATACTAAACTTATAAAAATTCTAGTGAGTTAATTGCAATAGAGATTCTTTTTTAATACTATTTATGAAATAAAAAATTGATTGTACTTTATTTAATCATAGTCAACTAATTAAGTTCTTTTTTTGTTAAACTTAATCCTAGAATTTTATATATGTTATTTTGATTGACAACGATACATACACTTTAATAAAACTAAAAAATTTATGATATGATTGATTTGCTAAGTATTATGATTTACTCCTTTTCTTATGATTTATGACGTCATAACTTTCTGTGAACTGCAAATCTTGTAAGTGATTTATTTTCTTAGATGCCATAATCTGCCCCTTTTTTTTTTGTCTTTTTTAGTATATTATTGTTAATAGTTATCTCATCTAACTAAGATTATTATACAAGCTTATCTTATATGTATCTTATAAAATTAGTAGTGTGGGTTGAATAAGATTACTAAATTGTTTCAATAGTTATCTAATCAATTGTCATAATAATTCAATAATTATCTAACAAATTGTTCCTGTGACGTAGCATTTTAAAAATATAAAAGCATTTAGAGCACTACGCAAGAAAGAAGCAAATTATAGCGGCGAACATAATTTATATATATATATATAATATTAAGTGTCAACCCATGCAATGCACAAGGAATTAAATATCTTCAAATTCACAATAGAAATGTTAAATTAATCCATAAAAATATTATAAAATCTAAAATCATGCATCACAATTGAAACTCATCCGTCAAAAAATAATGTCAATAAATAATAGTGTTTTTAAAAGACCTTAAGTAGTTAAATCTTAGTGAAATATTCTAAGGATAAAAACTAAATGTAATTTATTAATTATGAAATAATTTAATAAAACTCAAAAACTTCTATTTATGATATCAACTATTATTTTAAATTTAAATTAAAAGTAATCTTAAGTATACAATGAAAAATTATTTGTTATGTCTACATATCAACTATTATTTTAAATGAGAATTCAATGCAATAGACAACTTAATTAGAAATTTAATGAGTTTCTTTTTAAAACATAGAACTCATACATATCTATACATATAAACCCAAATAAGAAACTCATACATATCTTACACATAAAATAATTGATAAAGATTTTCATTGCATATAATTCTTTTTAAAATAGGACTTATATAACAAATAGAAAACTTAATAGGATAAGCATCTCCATTGCTACTGTGATATGACATTTTAAAATTATAAGAGTATAAAGAATGTCACTTAAGCGCTACCTAAGAGAAAGACCAAATACATCACAACTTATATATACATATATATATATGATGTGGCACAAGCCAAAAAATATTATTAAATCTCATCATTCTGAAGTAACTCATTATCAAACGGCTTGTTAAGATAATTTTTTATTATTTTATGCAATTTATTTTTTCTAGTAACATATCCTCCTTTAATATTTTTTCTTTTGTATTAGTACAATAGTATTCCTTGACACTGTTAAAAATTAATATTTTATCTTCGTTTGTTGAATATCTTGTGCTTGTCATTATTATTTTTTTTTTATTTATCTTATTTCATTATTTGTTTTGTCGTTAGTAAAAATATTACTAATTTAGTTATAATTTTTTTATTGTTGTGTCGTAGAAGTTGTACCAAATTCAACTTCTCAATCTACACTTTTATTATCAACGATGATAAATCAGATCTTATTGTTCTATATTTCTAGACTTCTAGTATTATTAAATTCTAAGATTATAAAAACCCTCATCAAAAAGTAAAATAAATAAATTTTAAATACAAATTTTACCATCGTATGAATTAAAAATATATAAATAAAAAAAAACCTCATTAAAATTTCTCGCCCTAACGGTGTTGAGCCGACAATGTGTGCGTGTGTGTGTGTGAAAGAGAGAAACAGAGAGAAGTCAAAGAGCAGTCCATTTTTTCTTTATGTTCATTTTCTTCTCCTATGTCCTGTATTCTGCCTCTTTCCTTCATTTCATCTATCTCTACCTTGTGCAACAAATCGGCATAACTATATGTCCATCATGTGCTCGAATAAATGCTTATGAGAATCGGGCTACATCTCTCGATCCCACTACCACTCCCACTCCCACTCCCCTCTTGGGACTGAGAGGCTTGGAAAATGTGGTGTGCCTTTCCCTCTCCTATCTCCTTTCCTTTCTCTCTTTCATCTATTTCTATCTCAAGATTCTCTATAAGGAATCACCATAAAGAATAGTATACAAAAGAGAACTTCAATAACTGATTTGGGAATCTAGGATATTTTCTCTTACATTCAATCACACTTACATATGGTACCTGACAGCCTCCACTTTAATTAATCCTAGGATTTGGATCAATTCATTTTCAGTTGTCTCTCAGTGATGGCAATCAAATCCACAGCATCTTAGACTTCTAGTTCACATGCATCAAGTAGCGGTATTTACCAGTAGTCTCCACAAGAACATTTTCCATGCTTAAAATGGTGAAACCGATGAATATCTCTGACAATTATCCTCCCCATCTAAGAGATAAGAAGTATACTTGATGAAGTTACGAGGGTCTGTAGTCTCTACAAACTCGGAGGTTCTTCATAACCCGAATAAGGGTGTTGTTCTAACACTAGTGGTAAGGAGACCACAAGCAATTGCAAGTTTCTCGCTGTGGAAACCAATAAGCAATTCTTTTTGTTCATCTTCTACATCTTGCATCACTATATCTACATCAGTTGAATACCCAATTTCCTTCAGCTTTCTGATTAGCTTGTCCAAGTTATGTATAAACTTCGGCTTCTTCTATTGGATCCAAGATTGACCAGGGTGTTTCCGAACTCCCCTTTCTTTCATCAAAGCCCTCAGTTTAGCTACCTCCTCCCATCGATGATCAGTTGCACAAGTGTTTGATATCAAGATATAAGTTCCAGCTTCAAACGGCTCAAGTTCAAGTAGTTTTTCAGAAACATAACTTGCCATCTCAATATTTTTGTGAACTCGGCAAGAAGATAGAAATGCTTTCCAAACTGCACTCACATGAGAGATACCATTCTTATAAATAAAATCCTTTGTCATATTCAAGCGACCAGCTCGACCAAAGAGATCTACCATACATGTGAAGTGCTCAACTGATGGTACTATGCCGTAAACTTCTTTCATTAGCATAAAATATTTGCACCCTTCTTTGAGCAAACCAGCATGACTGCACGCAGTTAAAACCCCAGTAAAAGTCATTTCGTTTGGTCTAATCCCCTCATTCAGCATTAACTCAAAAAGCCAAATGGCCTTCCTCCCTTGCCCATGTGAAGCACAGCTAGATATCATTGAAGTCCACAACACAGTATTTCTAACGGTAGTAAGTCTGAAAATTGACCAAGCATCATCTAACTGTCCACATTTTGCATACATGTCAATCATGGATGAACCCAGGAAAACATCTGTTTTGTGCCCAGCTTTAAGAATGTGGGCATGGATCTGTTGACCCAGCTCCAAAAGCACAGCATTTCCACATGCGGAAACAATGCTTGTAAGGGTGAACTTGTCCACTTCAAAGCGTTCACAAAGCATAGTATTAAAAAGTTTTAAAGCGTCTTCCGACCTACCATTTTGAATGTACCCAGTTATCATGGAACACCATGAAACTGGCCCGGCAATGGATTCATCACCAGAAATCTTCGAATATTTGCTTGCGAAATCTACAGCCAAATTTTGGAAAATTGCCGACGCTTTCTCCATCTGTCCACATTTACAATACATATCAATCAGTGAATTAGTTACAAAACAATCATCATGGATTCCAATCCTCAGCACACTGCCATGGATTTGTCTCCCCAGTTCCAGGATAGACAAAGAAGAAACCAAGACCAAAGCAATGGAGAAAGTAACTTTGTTGAATACAGGTCCAATTTCTACCATCTGGTAGAGAAGATTCAATGCAATTCTTCCCAACCCATTTCGAACATGACCATCTATGATAGTATTCCAGGTCGCAACATCTTTGAAGGGCGACTGTCTGAACAAATCCAAAGACTTCTCCATGTCTCTAATCTGTAGATATGCACCAATAATTATATTCCATGACACAGTATCTTTTTCAGTGATTGATTCGAATATTCCTTGTGCATAATCAAAGACCCCGCATTTGACATAAAGGTCGAGAATAGAGTTTGCCAGAGGAACATCTAAATCAATACCACAACGAAGTATCCGCCCATGAATTGCTTTACCCATTCGAAGCTCATTTAAAGTAGAACAGCACTTCAAAACGCTTGAAAAGGTGAATTGATTAGGAACAACGCCTTGTTCATGCATCTTAGAAAAGAGATCCACTGCCATTCTAGAGGAACCGTTTCGAGCCAATCCCGAAATCATAATGGTCCATGTTTGGACATCTCTCTGAGGAAATTCATCAAACAACGATTGAGCATGACCCAAATGCCGGGATTTCACATAAAGATTCAAAATATAGTTTCCTTCATGCAAGTGTTGAAGAGAAGCGTTCTTGATCACTTTGGCATGAATGATCTCAACGGAGAATACGTTTCTCAAATCAGTCAAGGAGTTCAACAATCTGAGTTCAATGTGTGAGGAGGAGGAGGAGGAGGAGGATGAAGAAGAGTGAATCAGAAGACAATAATAATAAGATTGGAAGTGGTGAATTTCAAAGGAAGTGATGTTGATGATGTTTTTGGTCAAAGAAACTAGAGGGAGAAAGTGACAACCTCTACGAAAGCAGCCACCGCCCAAAACATAGCTCCATCTCATGGTTACCGGCTACCACCACTACCCACCAATTTGGCATCATAACGAAATTTATCTAATGTGTTGTGTGTTGTGTGTAGTGTGTAGTGTGTAGTGTGTAGTGTGTGTAAATTGTAAACAAACTTTATATCAACTAGAAATTTCATCTCTAGTGTACTGAACTCAATTGTCATCAAATTTCATGAGAGATAGCATTTGTCGGTTGGGCACTACTACAAACTTCTACCTCACCGAGTGAGTTCAGACATTTCGGCTGACAAGTGATAGAAGAACTATCACTACAAATTTACTGGACCCACCCGCCGTAAATGAAATATATATATATATATATATCGTTACAATCTCTTTGTTTGAATGAATTTTCAATAGGCGGTTGGTCAAATCATTTTGCTAGCATGACCCGTGACTCGGGGTTGTGCCGGCTCGGCTCGGCTCAGCTCCACCACCAGCCAGCCAGCCACGTCTGTTCTGTTTGTCGACTGATGCCAATTAATTCAGCTGGGCCCTCCACCAGTCAACTCAGCCACCTACCACTGTTCTCGGAAAGATACACACTCACTCCACCTCATCGCGGTTCTTGGAAAAACGGAAAAAATAATATGAAAAATTACCATAAATTTTGTCAAACTAGCAATTTTAATTTTTTTTTAGTTTTTTTTTAAACCGAAAACAAGATTTTCTTATTTGGGTAAAAGTTAGGAAAGACCAACAAAAACAAAATAAAAACAACTAATTAAAAAAGTTCTACCAAAGGAAACTTAAAAATAGTGTTAACAATCAAAATAGCAGTGGGAATAAAAACCAATTAAATATATCAAATTAGTTACTCAATTATCACTTGTCAGTCAGTCAATCAGTCAAATTGCTATGTCAACAGTGCTGCTAAGCACATTCTTTATTTGTGAAAAACGACATACAAACATTTCAAGAATAATGATATGAACCAAATACTAAGTTAAAAAGTTATCGTTCAATTTAATTTCTAGTAATATCATCTTTTTATCATTCAATTTAATTTCTAGCAATATCATCTTTTTTTTCTTTCAAACCAAACAGAGCCATTATGAACCATTATATCATCAGTAAAATCAAATTTAGTAGGGAACAATAACGAGCGCTTAGGAGTTCACATTTATTGGCATTTGATAGTAACAAAGATTGGAAGGAATCAGAAAACAAAAAAAAGCTTATAAGTATGACATTCATCAACATTAGCCGGTAAGAAATGGGAGGAAAGGCATTAATAACATATCTTTCATATGCTAATATTATTATTATACAAAAGAATACGGAGGAACTAGCGGTGTTGTACCACATGTGAGTAGTACTTTTTTTCCTTTTCCTAGTGAACACATCAAAATACACAGAATATTCCTTAAAAAGAAAAAGAACTGATGAAAGGAGAACAATTGCTCCTAAGAATGAGAACGAGGTTAGCCTACGGTTTTGTGGTTACAAGGGAGGATAGAAATATGAAGATATGGAAAAACCCACGAAAAGCAGGCCACCAATTGCTGCAACCGTACTTTGGGAGATCTTGGATGCAAGCATGCTTCCTCCCACCACCGCCAGCCATGTACAGATGGTGTGCCCCAGAGTAGCACCCACTGCAACTCCAATTGCATTTTTGTGCGTAGCCGGCTGCAGCAGCAGAATCACAAAAATAATATATATATATATATATAATTTTCTCAATATAAGTGCAGCATACAAACGAGACTTGCTATTTAGACCTTTGTTAACGGGTAGGATAAGCATGAAACCTAACAGTGGTATTTCTGAAAGGCAAGATGCACAAAAAGTAATGTAGGGGCATAAGACCACATTCTTACACCAGGAGTAAATGGATCTCTCCCCTAAGTTTCAACTCCTAAATAATTCTTGACAAATTGAAAAACAAAAAAATGCCGGCAACCACAATAACATCTAGATAAGGAAGGCACCAAATCAACTCTATTTTTTGTTCTGTATTTGGAGAGGGAGCTTTGCGTCAAAAACTCACATTAGCCAAAGAAGCTTCATGGAAAAGGAAAACTTACAGCAATTGTCGCAATCTGGCTCCGATCACCCCACTCAGCTAGAAAGGTTAAAATAAATGACTGCAGGCAAAGTACAGAAAGGACATAAAAATCAATTATGACAATGCACAAGTGACGACGGATATCAAAAATCCTAATAAAGTCAGAGGAATGCTAGGTGCCGTCCATTGAACAGTCTCTTTTAGACCATCGCTTTATTGAGCTGGCACATGTCCACTATTTCCTCTAGCATAGATGGCAACCAGGCCAGAAACGAGAGAACATCTCTCTTTGAAAATCCCCAAAATATCAAACACTACTTGAAATGTGACCAAAGTCCCCAAAAAAAGTAAATAATTATTATATATAATTTCCTAAAAACAAATACTAATATCTATTGTTGACTCATGCATAAAAACATAAATTGTACAAAGAAAGTGTGAATAGAGAATGGGACTAATACTTTATACAATTTAATAATGCATTCAATAATACAGTTGGATGAGTGTTTTTTTTTTTTGGCTATAAAGTGTCTGGTTTTACATGCGCCCACCTCAACTATTTTCAGAACTTGTGCAGTATCTTCATTCCAAACAAACCAAGCATGCCGAGCCAAAGGCTCTGGGGCTGGTTCCAAGGATGATAATAGGTAGAAGGTCTTGAACCTAATACCTTGAAGAGAACAGACTCTAAGACCCCAAACCTTGACCATCAAGCCAAACCATTCTTATTATTTTAAAGAGACATGCTACAGACAGCCGCAACTATCTAATACAACCAATAACCTACCTTTTGAAAGAATAAATAATACTTTTAAAACCCTTGAGATTCTAGTCGCCAGGGGAAGTGGGAAGTGGGGCTTATAAGCATTTGCCTTTCTCTTTTTTTTTTTTATTTTTTTTCCTTTCTTTTTAAACACACAAGTGAACAACAAACAAATTTCAAATTTTGTGTTTTGTTTAATTGTGTGCTTAACAGGAAAAAAAAAAAAACACCCACTTCTTTCAAGTCCATTGTGTACAGTAGCAGCTCCAGGTAGAATCAATGCTAAACACTCATTTCCACTTACACTCGCAGCACGTAAAATCAATTCTAAATATAAAAACAAATGGTTACTTTGTAAAAAAAATAAGAAAAATTTATATTTTAAGAATTTACAGAGTCTGAAAGTTTTATCTTATACTATAAATATTACTACAGTGCATTTTATTGTTATTTAATAATACCCAATTTTTTTTTTGTTATTTTCATATTGAATAATTTTTCTTGCACGTTTAGATCAAATTGTCTATCCATATCTAGAGATTCTAAACTTAAAATAACTACAATATGTTTATTTTATATACCGCGTGTTATGTTCACAGCGTTAGTACCGCTCATCATATAGAATAAAAAATTAATTTTGATACGAATGGGGCAATTGGAAAATGAGAGATTTCATTGTCTTTTTTCTTTAACTTATGAATTCTTTCTTTTTTTATTGGACCGATGGGTCAATGTTTTACGCAATAGGTACAAATTTTTAACCCAACTATTTTTTGCATTTGTATTGATGTTAAAAAATTATAAGTTTTGTGAAGATTGATGGGTCAATTGACCACAGCCCTTTGTAAAGGGCGTCACCCCTGATTGTAAAGCTTAAGGTGTGTTTGATACTTGAGGATAGAAGAGAAAATGAAAGAATTTTTCTCTTCTCTTGTTTGATTTGTAGTGTAGAAAGTCTTTTTAATTTTTCTTTCATTTTTTGAAAAGATATATATTTTTCCTCCTATTTCCTTCCCATTTCTTCCTCTCATCCTTTTCATTTTTCTTTTATGAGTATCAAACACGCCCTTAATTTTTAGGTAAAGTTTTCTATACAAAAAGCTAATGTCACGTTATTTTACTAAAAATTTTTGTATGAATTTTTTAAAAGATAGCATTTATTTTAATATGGTCGTAAAAAAATTTAAAGTTCCTTGGCCGCTTCTCTTTTTCTTCTTCATATGAATATTTAATATTTTATTTCATTTCATGTTGTCCGTGAATAATTCGATGTTGTGAGTTCCAAAGTACTTTTACCAACTTTAAGATAGCACAACTGGTATTTTCAAGTTCTGGCTCTAGCTTTTAAATTCCTTAACATGTGTCACTCTAGCAGCACACGATGGCAGGAACGACGGTAAAATCGTCTATTCCTAGCATTCCCCTAAAAGTAATAGCTCAAAAAACCTACCATAAGAAATGCTTTAAATCTGATTCTCTTTGAGTGGTCAAAAGATAAACACCAAAGAGTGAACAACATGGCAACTTAAACACATTTACAAGACTTACCTCCAAGAATATGGGAGTACAAAATCTAGAAAAGAACCGAAGGACTGTCGTTTTCCCTTGTCCGGACTCAAGTTTCTCTTCCACCTAAATATATGAAACCAAATTGACATAAGTACAAAATTTGTAATAAGTTTGACACAAATTTTTTTTAAAGTAAATAAAGAGAGAGAGAGAGAGAGAGAGAGAACAAATTGCAAAATTAATTTTCTAGCTAATGCAAAAACTTTCAAAACTAATAAAAATGAGGTAAACATTCTGGAAAAACACAGAAAATAAAGAAAATTTTTAAACCTCAATAATGCAACCTGCACTTTCCGTAAAAAAGGGTAGAAAAAGGTGGAGTTCTGACCTTAAAGCAAAGGAAGAATGGAGCTGGAGTTTTATGTATGACAATTGAATAGACATCTCTCTCTCTCTCTCTCTCTCTCTCCTTTTTATTTTGCTGGGCGGGCCAGGGAGAGGGAAACTTATTGCTACCAAACATGCACAAGCCCCCAAAACCAAAAAATCTTACAGATTGTCTGGTGCATGCTTTGTCAAATGTATACTTCAAAACGTGTTGAGCATCAATACTAACTATGTCAACAAGACCTATGTTAGTTGGACTCTTTTAAATATGTAAAGTACCTATATACACTCGATATTAGTTAGACATGTATCTAATAAGGATGTATAATCAATTGAGTTTACTATAAAACTAAGTATAGGACTTCCATTTTATGTATGAAATGCTATATTTTAGCTTGTAAATACTATTTTACCTTAAAAAACAAAAGAAGTATTTAAAAAATATGAATCTAGTCGTGTCCCAGTGTCATTGGATATGAGAATTAAATAAATCTAACACTTGGACACATACCCCCACCCAACTCCAAGTAACATAGATTAAGACTGCTGAGACATTCCAACCTAAGCCACAGGAACACTACTTCAGTATGCAAAGATGCAAATACTATAAAAAAAAAGAAAAAAAAAAAGAAAAAAGAAAGAAGACCAGCCCGTCTTCTCTCTCCCTATTCTAGACAGCCAAATGTTCAGATTAGATACATTGACACATCACTTCACAAGCACAACAGACCCTCATAGATATTCCTTAGCTTTTAAAAATGATCAGAAATTTCAGCTATAAAGACCTACACCTGATGACTGTTTCATGTACGAAATCCATTTAGAAATTGTTATGTGAGTTCTATTGGACAAGATTTTCAAAGCCAGGAAGAAAAAATACAGACGCACACCCAGACACAGGAAGAAAAAAAAAAGGGCAGTATGTTTTACGTGCACACATCACTGTCCTCTACACAGGTTTTTGATAGTGGTAAGGACATGTAGGGTGGGACTCAAATCTGAGACCTTTCTTAGGGAGAATGGCCCAACAGCTGCTGGGAGATAATATTTCCATTTTTCTTGAGATAATATTTCTATTTACTCGAGAGAATAATTGCGCTACAGTCTTACATGACATTCAACAATATTTAGGAATGCCTTCCAACGGATTTTGGTAACTTTTGGAGTTTTATCTTATATCATAAGAAAGATTTAGGGTCTTGCAAGAGATAGGATGATCTCTTCCCCATCCCCCTAGCCCCCAACACAAAAACCCTCTCATCCCCCTTTCTCCTCCTCGGATCCTGAGAACCAGACCATTTAGCCAAGAGAGTTGCTATTTCTGGAGGTTGTTTTATTAGTGTTACCTTCCCTAGTTAGATTATCCAATAGTTATTCTCTTTGAGATTTCCTCCTACCTCTATAATTTATTTCTGTTTAATAAATTGTATATAAAATACCCCTATTTGGGTCAGCCAAATTTCAGACCCCCTCAGACTCAAATTCCCCATGGGTTCAAGTGCCAAAATGTAAAATCTAACAACTTATATGACGTCCGAAGTTCCCAAATAACTTCTCTCTCTCTCTCTCTCTCTTTCTCAACACATCCCAAAATCATCTCTCAAAGCTCACCATCCTGTCGTTTCATAAAAGTCTACAGACATATACGTATATGAGTATTTACAATGAATAGGATATAGCAGTAAATTATGTAAAGAGGGGAATATGCACAATGAATGGAAAAGGTGAAGACAAACTGCTATGGTCTCCTTAAACTGCTGAATAGGTAACCTAGTATACCTAATATTGATGTAACCAACATAATCTAGTTATAGCAGATGGATCTGAGATGGTATGTAATCCATCTCTCATTACAAATTCGAACATATATATATATATATATATATGAATACACACATACACAGGCATAAACAGACTAAGGGGGGAAAGGCCACAAATTGCAGCATTAATAATCAGGTATCTCCCTCTAAATCTAGGAAGAAAACAATAATGATGCTCTCTAGCTAGTAGCTCCAGGAAATCCATTCACAAAAAATCACTTTGGAGCTTGAGAAATCTAATGTCTGCAACACATTTATCTGTAAATGCACCCAAGCAGAGACTCACCAGCCCCTTACAAGTCATCCACCAAGTTTGCAACACTACATTCATAAATGGACTACAATATAAGAGCCTTGACCCCTAATGGGTTCTTCTCCAAGGCCTTGATTTTTGCTTCCAAAAGCCAAAAAATTAGCTTCAACTTGTATGTACACCTTTAATACAGTCCATAAGAAAAGCAAGAGCAAGTAAATTCAAGGAAGTGGAAAAGATTTCAAATTTTGCATGATTTCAATTTGAGTCTAATTGGAACCATATGCAATCAAGTTGTTAGTCATAGTAGAATCCTATTTTTATAATTGTAGGTACATGGGTCCACTTGCCACATGGCTCGGCCACAACATTGCCATGTCACCTTCTCCATATATTTTGATCCCATGTGTCAAACTCCTGAGGTGATACTTGGATCGACCAAACACCGCCACATGCGTTGGCTGAGACTAACATACACAGTGCCTTAAACTTGAGCCAAGGCACTTGAAGGCAATCTCCAAGAAGCCCCAAGCATGCTTGGTTCTCCCTCACTTGGTCAAGTTAGCTCTCCACCAGAGCAAATAATAAACACACTTGGACCTCCCTCAGCTCATCTAAGTGGTTTTCCACCCAAACACAAATCTCCTATAATCTACATTTTGTTGTCCAAAGACACCCTGATCCTCCTAAACTAGCCAAGGCTGGCTCAGGAACCCTTTTAGGGTTGGTGCCATGGTCATGGGGCAACCAATTCATTCCATAGCCCTCGCACAAGATCACTTGAATCTTTTGGCTTAATAACTAGGAGTTGAGCATTCATTAAGATGCCTCAACCCATTCCCCCTCAAAAGACATGCACCTTAACCGGTCTTAGAGAGAGAAAGATCTCCACATAAAGCTAACTACAAAGACCATGACAAGGATACATGGCGTGCTCCACACCCTCCCATATTTGAGGAGCATGCCTGACCACCGTTAAAGCTGCTACACTGCAGCTTATGAGAATTCAATGACACTATCAAAGTGGTTGTTACTCCAAGTTGTCGAGGCAAGCAAAGGATGTCACTAGTCCCATTGTCCCCACTTAGGCAAGTGACTAGGTAAGCTGGCCTCCATAACCGACCCGCCTATACATAGAGGATCTATTCTCCATCCTAACCTAAAAGCATTGATTCTCATTCTCTATGCTTCATCTCTGCTCTCTCTCTCTCTCTCTCTCTCCCCAAAAACTGGCTCTACCCTCGCCCAGCCCATCTCTAATGACCTAGTACGATCTCAAACACTACCATACCAGAAATTCCACTCACCCACCCACAATAATTATTTATGATAGGTATTAGTCTCATATTCAAAATTTTCTAGATGTGGCTTCTAGGGATCTCCCATGTATAGTTATACGGGTCAAGTTACTTAATTGAGCATTTTTATGGGCCATATCTAGTTCTAGATACGTTTTGTAAGTCAGTTTTACTTTTCAAATTGGAAGTCAAAATCCTTTTAGGAAAAGGAGTTCTCTAAAGTCTATATAAAGCCCTACAATGACTTCAATTTAATAAAGTTAAGGTTTTCAAGAATTTTCAAAGCTTTTGAA